>JAGVVM010000535.1:0-56670 GCA_019149425.1 Psidium friedrichsthalianum | reverse complement strand
TTATATTAGTTTGGAGGTAAATTTGTCACAAATGTACAAGTTTGGGGTTTTTTTTTGAGGTTAAAAAAATAGTTTGGGGTAAATTTGTCAATATGTGTACCAGTTTGGGGTTTTCTCGTGGTCAAAAAATAAGTTGAGGTAAAAATTTGTCACAGGTTTGTAAAGTTTGGGCGTTTTTTGACGGTGGTATTAACCACTTGGTTTATTTGTCAGATGAACTATGCCTTTTTTTATTTGGGGGGGGGGGGCGTGGGGGGGAGGGGATACTAGTTTCGTCCCAAAAGAAAATAAGTAATAGTAGGGATTTGATTGAAAACCAATAAAAAAAAGAAATCTAGAAAATATGGAAGAATTGTAATTGTATTCTCTGAATACAAATTGTACATGGACAAGAATGTATCTATAGGTACAAAAAAAAAATCAGAAACGATATACATGATATTGTCTCCTATGTTATTTTCAAATATTCCGACAATATTTCACTGCATATAGACTGTATCAATTAAATCACAATCAATCAAATATAAAAATCTTTCTCCAATTAAGAATAAGCTTAAGTTCTGTTCTCTTTGCAAAAAAATGAGTTTAATTTCTAGAAAATGCTTTTCCGGAAATCATTTAAAGAAAATAACAATTTTTTTTGTATTCGCCAAAAACCTAAGATCAGAACTGAAAAAAAACTATTTTGATCATTTTGTATGAAAAACCCAGATTGGATTTTCTTTTATGCAATCCTTGTGAAAAAATTATTTATTAATTTTAATTTTCTTTCTCTTTTCTATTTTTTCAAATTTTAATTTTTTGATTTTGACTGTTCTATTTTCTTTCTTTTGTCCTTGTCCCTTCTTTTTTTTTTTTTCTGATTGTTGACCAAGGCGATGGCCAAAGGTGAGCTTGGGCCTCTCCTGTGGCCAATGAGTTACAGAGAAAGAAAGAAAAGAAAAAAAAATATAATATATAAATTCAACAAATAGAAAGAAAATAAAAGAAAAAGAAAATAATTTAAAAGAAAAGAATGTACAGTGTGGAGGGGAGAAAAGATGAGGGAAAAAATATTTTTCCTCTTCTCAAAAATGGGGTGTTTTCTGAAAAATGCTTTTTAGATTCATTTTTTCAAGAAAAATAACAAAAATATTTCGATATTCGGCTAACAACCTGAAGATGCACTAAAAATACTTTTGATCATTTTATATGAAAATTTGGATTATTTTCTTTTGTGCAATCTTTGTTAAAAAAAATTATTTATTAATTTTTATTTTCTTTCTCTTTTTTATTTTTTCAAATTTTTGAATTTTTCTTTCTAATTTATTTTTTTATTTTTATTTTTGTCCTTTCCCTTTCTTCGGCTGATCACAGCCCATGGCCATGGTTGGAGGCGAGCTATGCGCCTCTTCTGTGGCCAAAGATCGAGAAAAGGAAGGAAAGAACAAAAAAAAATATAAAATTATAAAAAATTTGAAAACAGGAAAAATATAAAAATAAAATACAAAATAACTAAAAGAAAGGGAATATGAAGTAGTAGTGGAGGGAGGAAAGATGAAGGAAAAATATTTTCTTCTTCTCAAAAGAGGAATTGTTTTCTTGGTTTAGTTTAGGAAATTGGATAATTGGGCTTTTTGTTATTAGGGGTGATCAGTTTTCAATTCGGTCCAGTCCCACTCATGAATTGGGAATCGGACCGGAGGGATTGGTTCTCAATTCCGGGAACGGGGACTAGACTGTTGACCTGGTCCGCACCGCCTATGAAACTAGTTGAGTTTAGAGTTCACAACTTCACATATTTAGTTCATCAAATCTTGATAGAGAGCAGAGCACAAAAGCATGATGGATCCATATTATAGGTAGGACTCGCAGCAATTAAAGCAAGCAGAGAACAAAAGCATGATGGTCGAAAGACTTGAAGTCGCAGATTTAAATGACGAGGAGAAAAGAATTGGGCAGGAGAGGGCGAGAAAGAAAAGGATTCTTTTATGAGACAAAGCTTCAAACTTTGCATTATCATTGGCGTTTCACCCAGAAAAATGCCCAGAATGTTATTCTCCCTCAAGAATAATACGGAGAGGCCAAAAGAGACCGAGCTTGACCTGTGGAGTTGAAACCCCAGATCTCAGTTCAAGTCAAAAGTGAGAGAGCGACAGAGAAGCCTGAAATTTTTTCCGAGGAATTACTTCACAGAACAAGAGCAAACGAAAGTGACGATTCTCTACCTCTCTTCTTTCTCGGAAAATTATTTGGAAGGTCGACGCTGACCCCAATTGATGGAGAAGAGAATCTCCTCCATAATAATCCCCACCCTGTCTCTCTTTTGTCTGGAAAAACTCGAGCAAGGAAGGAGAGAGGAGAGAGGCACAAAAAATGGTGGACAGCTAACCGAGCTCTTGTTGCGACTAGAGCTCTCATATTTGTCTACTTGAAACTGTGGGAGATTGGCAACAGAGGTCAGTGATGATGGGCGAGAGGCGATAGATAATTATGTTTATATTTAAAAATTAAATTAATCGATCCTATCCGATTTGTCCGGTCCGGTCATATTTGTCTACTGAAATTGTGGGAGATTAGCAACCGGGAATCGGACCGCCGGTCCAGTCCGGTCTAGGCAGTTTCCTATTCAGTCGGTCCATCTGCTCACCCCTACTTGGTTTTGAGTTGATCCCAAAATTAAGCTAAGAAGTTTCTTGAATCATGCCTATAATAGACAAACGGAAAACTATAACTTCCCCATGCATATTTTTATTGCTTTTGACGCAATTATGAAGAGCTTAATTAGTAAAGATCTACCATGGCTAAAAGGATATATATAATACCAGTATCTAGGAAAAATCAGGTTAATTCGACATGTCATAGTAACATGTGAAGAAGTAAGCATTCAGTCGCAACCTAAAAATTATTGGAGCAAAGATATAAGTGCACAGAATTTAGGGAAAAGATCCAAAAAAGTCCTAAATTTATTACACTGGTACTAATTCAGTTATAAACTTTCAATTGAATCAATTTAGGGCTTAAACCTTTTTGCATTGATACTAATTAGTCATTTGGTCTATGTTGGGCTAGAAATCGCTGATATGGATGTCGGCCATCCTACGTTGCGGGGCTGACACTAATCTGGACTTTTTTTGGTAACTTTTTTTTGTCATTCTTGTTTGGGCACTCGCCCCTAGCCAAAGTGAAAGAGAAATTATATAATGAAAGTCACATCACGCAGAATAGCCGGCATCCACGTTAGCGATTTTCAAATAAAATTAGCAAGATGGACTGAATTGATACCATACAAAAAGGGTTACTAAATTGCTCTAATTAAAAAACTTAGGACTAAATTGATATTAATATAATAGGTTTATGACTTTTTTTGTACTTTTCCCTAGCATTTTTCATGCAAAATTATGCTAAGATATCTGTGTGAAACATTAAATTCCACAACCACATTCCGTTTTGGGATTTTGCTTATATTCAAAATCGTCACGACAATCTTTTCTCTGTAGGAAAATTTTTATATATATAAGTATAGAGATGCAGAATACGTAATTCTCGAGATAAAAGAATGTCCATCTACATGCTGTATTCGGGCCATTAAACATAGCGGGCACGCAATAATTTCTCGTCTTTCACAACAATGTAAAAATTCAGGAAATATATCGAATATAGAAAAGTAAATAAGTACTGATTGATGATCACTCTATCAAGAACAAATACAAAGAAAACAGAAAACAAGATCGAGTGACGAAGAACTGAAAGATGTCATCGAACGTAAAAATTAGGATGAAAGTTATGACACATGCACGAAAAGTTTTACGTATCGGATGGTGGGAAATGTTCTATTTTGTGTGAGGATCTGAAATTAGGACCCCCTCCTTTTAGGGTTTTCCCCACAAAAAAGGCCTACTCCATTGCAGCTCGTCCTTGAGGGAGTTCTGCTATCCCGTCTAAAGTAGATCTGGGGTTTGAGAGACGTTATTTGTGTTATTTTTTTTCAATTTATTAGTTTTGCTGTTATATCTATTTATGGTCATGGTGCTGGGATACCAAAACCTAAATGCGCACCGCCTTTTTGACAAAAACTTATTTTCTAATAAGGAAGATTTCGACGTTGGGCGCATCACTTATGATGATGCTAGTTTTAGTATTGGCATTCCGATTGCTATGAAGCTATGGACAAATTCGTGCTTGTGGAAGGAAGGAAGGAGTTGCTGTGGAATCTATCAAATTGATCTAATTTTCAAATTTGCAGGATTCTAGTGTTTGGGAGGTGGATTTGTCTGCAGTTGTGTACTTTATCCTTTAAATGAAATGGAAATTTCTTTCTGACAAAAAAATCGGTACTTCGTTTTAAAAATATACACCAAAGTCTTTTAAAATCATTTAGTTTGTGCCCTCTCAAAAAAAAAAAATTGCGCCCTCAAATGCTATGCAAAAAATATACATGCCAAAAATGCCTCGAATCCTAAATTCCGTTATTGCCATAAATTGTTCTGCGATTATAAAAGGAATAACAAAAAAAGTACCAAAAAGTTTTCTAAACTTAGTGTATTGGTATTAATTCAATCCATAAACCTTTAAATTAGGACTTTTTAGTTATAAAGTATTCACGTTTATACAATTCAATCCATTTAGCTATTTAAGGGAAAAATTGAGGATGTGGACGTCGGCTGTCTTACATGTACAAAAATTGGTGCAAATGTGGGTCTTTTGTTTCTAGTTTTTTGTAAATATTATTTTTCAATAATTTTTATTTTTCTCTTTTCCTCTTTTTACACTAGACTCTGGATGAGGGTCGTGCGGCCCTGGCCCGGCCCTTGCCACAGATGTGGATGAGGGTGCAGGGCCCGCACAAAGCAAGGCTACCTCCCCCAGTAGCAACAAGCTTTGGCAATAGGTTTAGGACCAATTACTCAGCAATAGGTTGGAATTTTTTTGGTTACGTTTTTCCAAATATTAGGTTCATGATAATGGCTTCAAAGTTTATATAGGCAGGAAATTTTTTTCTTCATGTGATCAATGAAAGATCGAACCTAATCAAAGTCTACAAAGGGTGGCCTATATAGTAAGTGAGTCTGCTACTCTAACCCTCTACTCGTGGTCTTGGGTTCAAGACTTGATGGGAGCACTTCGAGAGTAAAATTCTGAATGCACTGGGTAATTGTGTGGAAGCGTGCCATTAAGATCGCTCGGAAGGTAGATTTGTCAAGTGCACGATGACTGGCTTGGACAATACCTAATCGCTAAACAAAAAAATTATCAGAATGTGATTAAGGAAAGACAAAACAGGATACAGGTTAACATATCTCCATTAAGAATCTGAAAATATTATCATAAAAATTATCACAAGAACGATCATCATAGCAACCTTCGAAATGCAAAAAATAAAAATGCTTAAAAATCTACATGTCAATATTTACAGATTTCAAAAGTTTCATGTGTTTGGCTAGACAAAAATCAAAACACGGGAATCTCAATTTTCCAAATTCGCTTGCTTTTTCCAATCTTGTCAACTCATCCCAAATCTATAGAGATTTGGAGGATTGTAAGAGATAGCACAAATATTTTCGTCTCTCTTCGACATATCCCGTTATGTTGTCTATAAAATAAGTTGTTGATCAAATGATTGAGATAGTCGTACCGTCATCATAATTCGATTCATTTCCACTCTTTTCTCTTCTCCGACCAAACACAAAATTTCCTCCATTTTCCTTTCTTTACTTGTACGATGATCATGACAGAGATTACGTTTCTTCGTATGCCAAGGTTATGTAATTTGCTTAAGGGTTTCGATATCGCGGCTGTTAACCTTCGTTAATAGGAGAATTTTCGCATATTAATGATTCTACATGTACATGTGTGGAATGAAGATGTGCTTGGCCCTTACACTGGCTTTTTATTCTAATAAGGTAGCTATCATAATAAAACACTCGCTCATTTGACATAACAACATGGGGAAATAATTTTAGTGAAAGAAAAAAAATTGAGGTTTGGTTTATTTTTGGGGGGACACAAATTCTAACTACATGCAATGTACAGGTGATTCAACTTCTGTTTGGAGCATCTCGAAGTGTACGCTCCGTCGTCCCAAGAAAACTGTGGATGATAGAATGCTCTTGAAAGACACCCAGGACTCAGCGGCCGGTGAGTGGAAAGCTCGCTTAGAATCAACTCACATTCCATGAGAAGTGTTTGGTTAATAGATGAGTTCACAGGCACCTCCAGCCGATTCCGACCGCGGGCCCGATTTGGTCGAAGGAGGGACAAAGGGAGAATTTTATACCAGCAATCGAAGAATCATTTGTTGGCGCCCTTAGAATTTATTCGCTCCTGGAGCTTCAGCTTCGGTTCGTTTACCTTTCTGAATCCAAAGTTTCAACATGTCTTGCCTCGCCAACAAGTTCCTGAAGAAGCAAATGCTGTTTCTACCGTGAGTCTCAACATGACTATATCAAAGAATATTACAACATGTAAGTCATAAATGCTTAATGCGATTTGACTGAGATTGCTAGTTGCATTCAAAAGAATTGGAGGAGAAAACTTTACTTTTAGACAGGTTCCAAACAACTCATCCCTGAACCCTCTAATATAAGATAGTATAATTTTTCCATTCCACACGTGCCAATTCTTTTTGCAGCCGAATTTATCGGATTATTCATTATGCAGCTCAATCTTGAGTCCTCGAGGAGAGTAAGTACAACCAAGAACTAACCTAATCTATCATACAGAATGCTTGAACTTTGCTGCAATCAATCAGAAAGCTAGAGTGCAAGAACACACTCCATGATGTGTGGGAGGAACTTGCCCAGTTAGATAGGACAAGTTGACTTATTCTGAAGCACTTCACAGTTGAAGTGGCTTCCAAAACCCGGAACACAGATGAATCAGCATACCATTCAGCAGCATCACAATAATCCTTCCTCAAATTTTTCTTTCCATCACAGAAATGGAGAATACGTAAGTTCAATACAGATGGAGCAATTCACGACAACATATGAATCTGTTCTCTCATCCGCCCTTTCGCGCTCATGCGCATTGCGATTTGTTCCAAACTGCAATGAATTGACATAAAAGTTCCTTCCTCACATCGAAATTTAGAACCAAGGCCATTGTGAGAAAGAACATAACATTGAATGAAACGACGAATCCCCAAGAGGTGTCCTTCTCTACAACTTTTTAAGTAAATGAGCACAGGTGTTATTCAGTCTATCACATTGGTTTTAAATTTCTTTTCCCTCCTAACCCCATGGACATGCAACATCACTAAACTACGATATCCACGCAAACAGGTCTATTCTTGTGCCAATGACACATACACAACCATGCAAAAAATGATCAATCTGAAGGCCACTAGGTTACTCACTGTGCCATACGATACTCCAAATAATTCTTTGAGAATCTCCTACATTTTCAGATCGATGACTCAAAGATTTGAGGCAATTAGATAGTCCTTCTCCTGAAGGAAAAGGAGACAGAACATCGTTAGCGACTAACTAAAGTCCGAAAACACCCTATCAAATATTTCCAGGTGACAGCTGCTCGGGACGCTATATAAACTATAGAAGGCACGAAACGAGTACCTGGTTTCATTCGCGCATGCGATCCAACGGGAAGACACCTTTTTCTGTGGGTACACCTGCGAGGATTACAGATGAAGACAGTCACGTCAGCACGAACGTAAAACCGCTACTCCTACTCTTGTCACAAAGTACAGCAGCCACTGCGGCTACTACCGCCACCTCTTAACACTATTTGTCCTGATGAGCAATGACAAGGCCAAGTGCTGACCTCCAGCCGCTATTACCACTATTACTACTACTACGAGTTCCCAAAAGAGAATGATCAATGGTCTCCATTGACAAAGCTGTGGGAAACATATGTGGATACCAGAACAACTTCACTAGCATATCGCCTATCACACGGTTTAAAAGGGATTGGAGACAGAAAACTACTGTTTGTTACTTCTGCAATTTCTAGAACGGGTGTTACGGCTTCCTTAAACAAAGCAGTACTGCTTCCATCAGTACTCTCATGTGTCCCTATCAGTAGGATTTTCAGAGAAACACCAAAGGGGGGAGGGGGGTGTAATTTTGGAGGGGGGGGGGGTTAGCAAGGGGGGGGGGCCACCTGTTGAATGAGGAGATCGTCAATTATTGGAGATCGTTTTATTATGATACGGGCCGGGGGTTCGACAGTGGATCACAAGTCCTTGGTGATCTTCTAATTTTTGCCTGTCTTTCTTGCACGCAAGGCGAAATAGTTTGAATCTACGACACTTCATGGTGAAACGAGGGTAAAAATTTAAGAACACCCATCATCTGCTAGAAGAGATCAAACCGCTGACTCCAGCATTCAAGAACTCTTAAAATGGAGCACTACAGCCATAAGAAATGGAAGCAAAAAGTGGGACTAAATCGTAACGAAAGATGCTTGGGAAAAGATGGAACTGAGTTGTCATCACCCTCCTTCCTTCGTGGTGTCTCCTGAACGAATCGTTAAGCGAAACAGGGGATTGATAAAAGTAGAAGAAGAAGAAGGTGGTGATGATGATGATATTACCTGCACTCATTACAAGTTCATACGCAATTTGGGCATCTGTTTTTGAAACTTCGCAGGTGGATTCCCTCCTGTCGACGCCTAACGGAGGCTCCGACCAGGAATCGGCAAGAGAATCGACTCTTCCATGCCCATCATGCGATTGCGAGAGCCGTCGACTAGAGAGAGAGATAAAAGAACGAGAGAATTCAGAGTACGTTGTGCATGGGGGTGGCCACCAGGCCGCGCTGGGCCGCGCACGTGACGGCCCGTTTAGTTCGGGCCATTTTTTGGGCCTGTTTCGGGCCAGGTCCATGGGCCCAATACTTATCTTTCCCAATTCCACTAACGACTCCACTCAACGGCAAAATTTAACGGTTTACAAGCCGCGTCACCCCACCCTCCCCTCTCTCTCCAGTTAGCCTCTGTGCGATCTGCTCCTCCCCGCGACGGTGCCGCTCACCCCGGAGGCAGTCGCGAGGTCCGCTCAACGGCAGCGCCACCCAACCGCGAACAGGTTCCCTCTCTCTCTTTCTCTCTCTCATCAGTCAGAATTTGAGCCGTTTTGCAGTTTTACTGTACGCTCAGATCGGGAGTTCTGATTGTGCACTGGTAATTGTGATTGCTAGCTCAATTTCACGGTTCGATCTCTTCATTTCTTCACCTCACATGTTGTTGGGACTGAAGCTTATCGTCTACCTTTCGAGTAACCCGAGTATTCCTAGTCGATCGGCGTCGGCCATAAGGTGAAGTTAGTACTGGAACTTCCCGTACGATTAGGCAAACGAATGACCCGGCAATGGGTTCATTGTGCTGGAGTGATTAGTCCTGAAGAAGAAAAATGTATGCATTTGTGAATTGTAAAGAAGGTAATTTGCGGTACTAGAACGACAAAGCATGAGAGCTGAAGTAGGTCCATGTGAAAATTACTTTCGAAAGATGTTCCTTTTACGATGCAAGTAAGCTTGAATGATATATCTAGACCTTAACAAGAAGTCATGGGAGTCGATTTGTTGGTAGAGTTAAGAAAGAGGCACATTTAGTTGTTGATTCGAGTCAAAAGTTTTTGGGCAGATAGTTTATGAACGATGGTTAGCAGGATGGAAGACATAGAAGGTCGAAGTGGTCAGAACTTAGATTGGACTCATTTCCTAGTTCTCATCTTGTTGTGAATCTGTTACACGAAAAGATGCGATACACTTTTGCCTCTTTTTTCCCCTGGGTTTCCCACTGCCTTCTACTCCTTTTTCCTTTTTATAGTTTTCAAATGTTAAAAAACTAAACATGCTGATGGCATCAGCGCTGGAAGCATTTGTAGCACCCATCAAAAAGCTTTTGGTCTTCAGGACAGTTTAAAAAACATTGGTCGCGGCTCATTTTATACTAGAATTTTGATGACATTCAACATATGTAATAAGGGGACAAGGTAGAAATGCCTTTTCCAGTTCCCATTTCCTTTATTTTGCATTATCACATGTCAAGGGATCTAAATAAGTGCTGTAAATTGAGACCAGTCTCCGAATTTGTGCGTTCTGTTTCCTCATTCACAAAATTTTCCCAAGTTCACCTGATCTTATGTCAGAGTTTACTTATCCATTTTAGCATGTCCTTGATCTTACTTGGCCAGAGTATTGGCAGTTTTTTGATGCATGAAGAATGAAACTCTGAAAGAAGCCATGGAAGAACCTCATTCAGTCAGCAGTCCAAGAAGAATACTCAGTCTATCAAAGAAGAAACGAGCAAGCGTTTCCTTTTCAGATCCAGATGATAAAGCTTCTGGCTTTGGATTGTCTGGAGAACATGGTCCCAAACCTTCAGAGGTTTATGGATTTGTAGGATCTATCACAACCGTCGTGGCTACAGGTCTACAAATCATGCTTCACAAATATACTGTGGCGCTTTGGTTTTATTTTCATGTTAATCTACTAGTATGCGAATGTGATAATTTCTTTGGAGCACAGAGGAGTAGGATTTTCCATTGTGTTTCTTTTGCGCTCATTGGTGTATCCTCCACTAGTTTTTACAGTTTTGCAGCTAGGGATGTCATCAACATCATCTGGTTTATCAAGTAAATTTTCCATGTATATGCTTTTGGCTTTTAAAAGAAAAGCTCTTAAGAATTCCTCATTTGCAAACAGAGGACTCTTTTTATAATTTTGGTGATTCTTTTGGGTGGATACTTGCGTGGTTTCTATGATTCACAAAACATCTAGTTGCCTATGACATAGCTGGTAGTAATATTGTATAGTTCAGCTGCACACGGCAACATTAAGGCAAACTTACAAGGTGGCTGTGGCTAATCTGTTTTAATATGTTGACAAAGGTACTTATAGATACCTGTGGCATGTTTGTCTAGAGGGTAGGATGATCTAGAACTGGATTTGGAATATGGGACTGACTATTATAATACTGAGAATTCCTCATGAAAAAGTGTCAGAAAATTCCAATTCTGACTGCTAGAATTAGTACTGTGATAGAGAGGTATTTTCCATATTAATTTGAGACAACAGATGCCTCTCTGAGTGGATTAGAAGTATTCTTGTTTGTTATGAGAGGTTTCGCACTGACTTGGAGTGCTCCATAATTTATCTCAATTTATGCTTCGTGTAGTTATTTTCTTTACATGGGCATATGTTCCTGAGCGTTGGCTACATGCTGTTGGGATCTATTACTATCCTAGCAGGTCAGTAAGCTAATCCTTTTGCCTAGTTTGTATTTGTTGAGCTTCAAGTTTTTTGTTCCTTCAATGTGAGATGAGGTTCTCCACACATGAGTTATTTCACCAGACGGAGGTGCAGCACAAATTTCAATTCCTATTTCTACGAATGCAAAAAAGGTTGACCTATTTCAACAGTTATTATGTACTGAATGTACAAATAAAAGGAAAACAATGGGTTCAGTTTATCTTTGTGGTTCATATATGTGATATACTATCAGAATATCTTTGGGTAAGTTAGGCAAATTTTGCTTGTGTTAGTGTTCTTTAACAACTTTATGTGGATCATTCAAATGATGTGCTTTCCCCTTTAGATCTCACTGCATTGGCCCCTTGCAGAAATTGGCTCTGGCTGTGCCAACTTATATTGTCGTGACAGTTGCATTGGCTTTGGCATTTTATATTGGCCTCAACTTCCTCTCAACCCCTCCTCCAACATCCTTAAATACACTTTTTGGTAAGCCTTACATTGTCATTTGGCTGTCTGTGGTACCACCTGATGTTTCTGGACTGAAGTCACTTCCTCTAGGGAACGCTATCAGCTTATCCCTCACTCATTTAAAATTTATCTGACCAGAGAGAGTATGTAACGGCTTATTTCTGGGGACTTTGTGATGTAATGATGGTGTAACATCTTTGGTTTTTCCTTCCACAGTTCCACCAAATACGCACTTCGCAAAGCTGAAATGTTTTCTTCTGCCTTTTAAGACTGGGTTTAAGAAGTATATGGAATGTGTTATCGATCCCTTCAAAGAGTAAATACGAGAAAGATGAATCAGTATATGCTAACGTTGTCACCTCCCGTTTTCGCAGATGAGTTCACTAGAGATCCATCAACATTCAGTCATTTGGGAGGGGAGATGAATTGCCCATAGAGCCCATATCTGATATTCCCATTGAAGAAATTAATAGACTGATGTTTGATGATGTTAATTGACCATCACCGTTACTTCTGCGTCGGAAGTAATGCTCTTTGTTCAGTTTGCTTTGTGAAAACGGAGCAGTGGATCAAGTGGATGGAAGATTATTGTGAACCAACGGTAGTCTTCTTTGGAAAGACCATGTATTTAGCTTAGGCAGTATGTCTCATGGTTTTGAAGTACCACAAACATCAGAGATCTTTATTGTTATATTTAGTTTGTGTGTTTGGTCACGAATCTCACTTCACATAACCAAGCAGGTCGAGTTGGCGATATACAAGTCCAGACTATAGAAGAACTTAAACAGAAAAGGACTGATACAATCTGCTGCAAGAGAGTTTTGACTACTGCCAAACCCACTCATATCATTAAAGTCGAGCCAAATTCTCTGCAAATTCCGCAAACAAAAAGGCATTCTGAATGTAATTTGGCAACCAGCATGCGTCGCCTTCTCGAACGTATTGCCCCCAATGAAACTTGTAGTTCCGACCACAGACCAGTAGGAATTTAACAGTGTCCTTAGCATCAACAAGTTCAGTCCAACGTAAATCTGGTCTCTTCCTTATTTTGGAAGCATCATAAGCAACGCGGTTTACAGGAGCTTAATGTCATCCCTTTGAACGGCCAGTAGCATTGCTTAGACCTCTCTTGAGCCTAATGGTTTGTTACTTCTTTCAGGCCTGTTGCGTTGCTTGTTATCCCACCAACATTTGCCTAACCAATGAATTCTCCACCCATTAATCGTCGATAGTAAATGATTTGCCAGCTCTGACAACGTGCCCCCAAAGTGCCGTTGCTCTGAAATTCAACCCTTCCCTTATGTCGACAAATGTTTCATTTTTTATGTTCAACAAGGTATCCTTGAGCCAGAGATCCACAAGGAAAGCGAGAAAATTACGGGGAAATCGATTGATGATTGGTGAACTATCCAAGCCGAATGAACATGTCTAGAATAGTGAAAGTTCATTTGCAAAGAGGCAACAATAGTCACTTACCATCATATAACGAACTCGAACGACTGGCTAGAATAGCACAATGTTCGAAAATGACATCACCTTTTTTTTTTCATGGAAGAATTGACACTGGGAAAGTTTTAATTGAATCTCTAAAACTGAAAGCCAGACGATAGAATGAAACCAATCACAAGGACTACATATAGTTATTCTCCAATTCACTCCTTCAGAACTTTTCGAATAGCCTTGTATCATAATCCTCCGGTTCCCTCACTCTCCCCCTTAAGCCCGGTAGGCTCGCGGACTGTTTATAAACCCACAAAAAGCTCGCGTGAACTAAGAGGGAACTTTTCCAGTAAAGAAAGATGGCAATGGAGATGACGACTAGCCTGGAAAGAAGGAATCATTCCAGGTGCATCTTCTCATTCTGACTGGCCATACCTACATTATAGAAGCTTCTTCTCTCCTAAAAAACCAGGTCCACCACATTGCACAACATAATTTGTTGAAGCAGCATCAGCATATCTTCTCATATTGATTTTTGTGTGGCCTATGCTTCACTAACTTCTCAAAAATTAAGTGCATACATAATTAGAACCAGTGCACCAACTTTAATGTGATTACTATCATGGAATGGCGAGACTCAGATGAGGTAGTCAGCCAAACAGCAGAACATTTGAACTGACAATATAGGACGACAACGTTAGAGTTGACCTGCCCTTCGATTCGTACGCCCCAGCACCAAACTAATGTACTTTTGCACACTTCCAGCGTCTTGGTCATCAGTTTCAATGGTATGTCCTTAATGAGGGAAGGATGCGAATTAATGATCCTTGAAAACCAAACATGGGTAGTCTGGGCTCCACATGTTGTTCGACACAAACTCTTCAATTCCTCCTGCGGATTGAAAATATTTCATTGCATGAGAACATAAAAATGCAACCAAAAGAAATTGAGTAGTAGGCAATGAAAATAAAAGTTTGAAGAAGAGTGATAAATTGTTCAAGGACTTCCAAGCACTAGGATTTAAGACAGAATAGGCACCGTGGTGCTTTCTATTTGATCTTTCTTTTAGCAGGAAACTACTGTCAGCAAAATCTAGGTACCATCTGCACCTCACAAGAATTACCAGGTGATCTGGGGATATTTAGTAGGCATTCGAACTCAAATTATCTAAATCTACCTATCGTCTTCCAGATTCTTGCTACAGATAAATCCATATATACAAAACATTTAATGCTTGGTAACACACTCAAATTGTCAGTGCAAGACAAAGAACACATGCCTAAGTGGAAAACACAGTAGATGAATCTTTTGACAAACAGATAATCAGCAAAATGGATTAGGTAAATCCATTTTCATAATAAATATGCACCAGATTTAGTTTTCGAAGTTCTCAGTGCATCCATGTCACGGTATCCTTCTGCTAGATCCTCTTCTATAGCTTCCTTCACCACAGCTGTGGCAACCTTCTTTGATATATCTCTAATGCTGCATATAGGAGTCAAATAAGCAGAGACAGATACATGTTAATGGAGCATTCTTTCGGATGCTCAACAGAAGGCGTGTCCAGATAAGAAATCAAGACAACCTAGATATCGACGGATATATCACCCCTCTAAGGACCTCTTCTTCAGTCATGTAAGCGGCCAAGCTGCAATTACATTGCAACACCATAAAAATGCAAAAGAAAATAAAAGATCAGCTTTTCCAACATCCAAGTCATATTATTGAATATTCTTCGGTTTAAAATATGAAAGCAAATTTCTTGTTTCCAAAAGAATGCACTCAGAGTGCAGAAGGTGGGGCTTTGTCCTATCTTTCCCAAGACATCTTGACCAGACACATATATGTAGCTTCTCTTATGTTTTAAGCAAACATCCACAGATATCTACACTAACAAGTCAACGGAAAGATGCCCTGATACATTTTTTTCCTTGAAAAAGAATGATCTTCATGGGCGAGGCAATGCCCATGAAGCTGGACCTACTTAGGAAAGTATGGATATACCATTCAGCAGCGGCCTGTAGCATGCCCTCAGAGACAATCCTAGATCCAGAGAGAAGTGTGCCAAGCCCAATTCTGCATATATAGCAAATAGATAGCTTAAGAAAATAGTCTGTCAACTTAACAAATAGTAAACCAAAAGGGGGAAAAAAAACCTGACAAACAAATATTATGCACCCTCAGAAAAATGTTCAAATCATGAAGCAGATGGAATCCACCAAGAGATCATGACTGAAAAACTTACCCTGGAAAAAGATACATGTTATCCCTGGTTACAGTGCCCAGTATGACCATTGCCTGGGGAAAAAGAAATAATCTGAATGACCAGTTGAACAAGATTCTACTACAAACTGTAAATCCAAGGAAAAATCCACATCTTACACCCTAAAATCTGAAATGGAGAAGCATAAGGAGAACCCAGACAGCAAATTAAACTCATGGAGTTGGCCTCATGTTCCAGGAACAAGCTTATATATATGATTAGACACATAACACAAGTTCGATCCTTACACACCAAGTGCAGACAATTTCATGTTTAGCCACTCACCAAACAGTCAAGTCAACGTCTTAAATCTTTTTTTTTTTTTTTGTTGAAGTCCACGTCTTACGTGGCCATTTAGTTTAATGCAGGTATTCAAGAACCTGAGTTTATCCACCTCAGTTGGAGTTCCATGCCATAAAGAAGAAGAAGCAGCACAGCCACAAGCAAGCAAGCAATTTGTACATCGTAGGAAAGCAAAACATACAATTTTAGACTTCCCATATATTAGTTGGGCCAAAATGTGGAACACAAATGCTTGCCTTTTTAGTTTCTTCTCCCAAATAAGGAAAAAACATTTCTTCACTTTCTTTGACTATTCCAAACGATACTTCCTCGAGAGAAAGTTCTAATGTGCTCAACTTTGCACATATATAAGGAGTTGTAGCCAAATTCAAAAGCATGAAGTAAGTGGCAGAACCCCAGAAGGATTCATGTCGAATTCCTTGAAAACCATCAGCAAGAATTATGAAAACTGCAAAAGCACATACTCAGTACGTATTATTCTACATGAAAGGATACCAGAGAAGCGTGGATAAAACGTGTCTTTCTCTCATCAACAAAGCAAACACTCTCAACACCCCCCCCCCCCCCAAAAAAAAAATAAAAATAAATACTCCTTCCAAGAAAGAAAATGGAACCATCTGATATTACCTAAAAGAATAAAAGGAAACAAGCTTCTATCCATATATAAACATGGTGCGGATTAGAGGCAGGTCTGCGGAAAATTTGATAGAAAGAAAGCATGAAATGGAGTGCTAGAAT
The DNA here is from genome assembly GCA_019149425.1 of Psidium friedrichsthalianum. NCBI lineage: Eukaryota > Viridiplantae > Streptophyta > Magnoliopsida > Myrtales > Myrtaceae > Psidium > Psidium friedrichsthalianum. The sequence goes on along the minus strand of JAGVVM010000535.1, from coordinate 40,263 downwards.
TAAACATAAATGAGAAATCAGTATCATTTAGTACCCACCGAGATCCACATCTTTGAAAGGACTTCCACTTGCAAATATAACATTCTCCCCGATGATAGAGAAAGCTTCTTCAGGAGTGCACTCGGCTAAGGGAAAGAGAGACGAATTAAAGTCTTGAAAAACAATGGTGAACAACTTTTCCATGCAACAGAATATGGCAACACAGAAAGCTTTATACCATTTTTTGTAGGGTTTGACATAGCAAAAACAGCTGGTCTAGTGGATGTTGACCCTTTCATAGCCTCTAATACCTGATGAAGGTGAATGCATCATGACACTGATCTCATTCGAAACATATAGCAATTCAACATCTCAAACTCCTGTCAATAGAATTCTTCAAAAAACTAGGCAGTTGCCTAAAGCTTGACAACATTAAATTTGTTTAGTGCGGACCCTTCTGTTATACACAAAATGATTCTCCTCATATTTTTGCACTACATACAATGGTGGAAGACAATTGAGGTATGGTTCCTCCATTGTAGAGGGCCATGGCTTAAAGCCATGCGAACAAGCAAACTCCAGTGGAAGGAAAGGTTCTGTGAACCATATATGTCCAAGGCCAGCGTTTTCTCATGATCGCACTGTGAAGAGAATAATCTGACATTCCCTCAATTAAAAAAAAAAATTGGGGACAACGGTGTTGAGGATAATGATTCAACGAGCTATCAAACTTCACATGCACTGTAGCCCACAAAAAGCTCGAGCGAAATTGCTTCAATATTAAGGAAGAAGTGGCATTATGTGTTGTTTTTATCTTCAGCTGTGTTAAAAAGGGATGAAACAAGTGACATGCAAAACAAGGCAAAATTTCCTCAGAACACTAAGTCCCGACAATGATTGAGGTACATGACTGATACTAACATGTATATATCTGATTTGACCAGCAAATAGCCTACTCTACTCCTTTGACATTTGAACCTCGCCAAAATTATGTCTTCCTTCCAAGCAGGTAAAAGGGTAATTCGTGTCATAATCATGTGGCATCGAATTTAGGGCTAAGCCAAGCAAGATGACATGTTCATTATCATGTCTATCCTTAACACATGAAAAGGACATATTTATGAAATGGGTTACACGACATGACACATTTGAGGGAAAAAAGCCATGTTAAATACGGACTAAGCGACACATGTTAACCCATTTAACTAAACTTGTCTAAGCATTTCATAAACAAATTGAAATACACGTTTATAATTGGTGGATAAATTTGACCAGTTTATGATGCGAACACGGTTAAGCTCAATCGGAACATGCTCAGCTAATGCCGTGTGAATGGTTTGCCTAAAAAATTGCCTACCATTTGGGTAATGTTGGAGAATGAAGTTTTATTCCCAAGCGAACCTCTTAGGATAAGTGTTTTCTCTTACGAATACTCGATACAAGTGGGACCTTTTCCTATGAAAGTAACATATGGAAGGAAGACAGTTCCTAATTAGTGTATCAAACCATCACTCGGTTTCTTATTATGAACCTATATAGAAGCAGAAAAGAATATTAAAGAGGTATCTTCCAAGTTAAAGTTTCTACTTCATCTATGGTCAACATAACAAGGCCAGAAATGATCAAAATATCTCGTCTACAAGTTTACATGGATATGATCAAAACAAAGTTCGATTCAGGATGATGATGAAAAGTTTCTTCCATAACTGGTGTTAATGCAAGACAACTGAACAAGTACTTGCTTAAATCAGATTATGTGAGACTTCTATTCTGATTCACACCGCTCATGCAGGAAAGAGTTTCCATCAATGGTGTGTATCATAAGAAACTCTTTACTTAGTCATAATCTGACCCACTTCTTGCAAATCTTGGGTCTGCCACAGATCTAATGGATACATCATCTTTTCAACTTCATGGTCCCTTACTGGTTGTAGTCTTTTCAAACAAAGTAAATATCCTTCTCCAAGATGCATGTAGACGATCAAAATTGATGGCAGCAGGAAAAGCACTTTCTAGGCAGATATCAAACAGAAGAATAGACAGAAGTTTCCAGAATAGACTTAAAAGCCTGAAAGAAGCAACGTGTGTGTCTGGCCAATTTCCACTTTTGAAAGATAACCCATGTTTTGGATAGTGATTTGGATCTTGAAGTCTAGGCAGTAAAGGCCGGCAGTAAAATGACGGGAAATTGAGTCTAAGAGAGTCCACTCAATTTCTAAAATGGTCAAATGAAAACTTTCAGCTATGAGAAATCATATGATGCATATATTTATTTTTAATCTTTAACTAAAACACTACAGAAAGCTCCAGCATCACAAGAAAGACCGTGGATCTGGTTAGATATACTTTTATGAGTTCACCCATGCAAAATACATCCTGACTTCTATATACACAGTCCACCAAATAAATACAAATTGAGAGGACTGCAATCTTCTCGGCCCTTATCTTTAAAAAATGAAGAGGACAACTTGATACGGCCAAATTTATCTCAAGACGTGTTGGAAAGTCAGTCAACGATCTCTAATTTTGTTGAATATCATGTCCCGACATTGTACCACAGGAACTGCTTCAGCAGATTTTTTGTACCATCGGAACTGATTAAGAAGAATTTATCATGAACAGCAGGTTAATGCAGCCATTGACGGTACAAGCTTTTACATGACCTTTTTAGCACATTGTATCATACTTTTCTTTAATTAATAAAGCTCTAGCCTAAGAGAAAAACCTATCGCGTTTGCAATGGCAGGCCCAGAATTTTAGGTCCAGGTATTGTACTCAAAATTTTCACATAATAAGAAAAACAGATACACTTACTAAACTTCAAGAGCACACCTAGTAACAAGGGGGTATGGGAACACCAAAATTGCACCCCGCCACCATGCAGTCAGCCAGTGCATGTTTGTAAAACTAACAGCTTCTTCATGGGTTAATAAGTTTTTTACTCTAGGATGTTCTAGTCGAACTACCCTAGGTTAATTCAAGACATACCAAACTCATAAACCTGGGCAAATAACCTATTAGGCAAAAAGTTATATACCTCTTTTGAAAAAGGCCCCCAACTGCAGATAATCCAAGTAGCACATCAGGCTTGACTTCTCGCACCTGGCAAGCACAAGGGTACCCAGGATCTTGAGAGACGCGATAATCCAAGTCAATTGTCAAAGAGTAGATATTTTCATGAAGGAAAAATCCATATGCATAAAAATCAGAATTGCAATCTTTATGATGGACAATCTCCAGTAACATTAAAGGACAACGTTGACATAGAACTTTGGCAGGAAGTAGGAAATCTCCAACAGGAAAGCAGAGTTGGCCTGAAAGATACAATAAGGGTGATATTGCACGATACCCTCCATTGATCAATCTCAATCATCTTCCAGGCATGTCAAAGCTAGCAAGAAGTGCCAGGACAAATGATAATTTGAACGAAAGATATAGGACAAAGGACGAACTTTTGAATGGAGAATAATCTGAACATCATTGTGAGGATGTAAAGAGCAGATAAAACTTCAACATGGTCTATCATGCTTTATCGTACAAATAAACAAAGTAATTGATACAAACCACTTCTACAAGGGATGCGCCTTCCCTCAAGCCTTGACGATTAGCCTCTTTAACCTTTCTTGCAAATGGCCTAGCCTCTGGATCAATATTCTCACGATCCTCCGTGATTAGACCCTACATGTGCATGGAAGAGAAAAGTCATACATGTATCTTATCCTGAAATGTGGAATGAGAAAGTCAAGATGCATTCACCGATAATGCTACAACAACTACCAGAGAAGCAGTCATTCTGCAACAAGTAATTAATGGATATAAAAATAATACAAAAACCAGAAGTAAAGAGACCAAAAGTTGAGAAAGTAAATATACAACAGAAAAATTCTTAGATCAGCATAGATATGTCTAGTCAGATTAAATAGGTCAACATTTTCTGGGTAGAAAATTAAGCAGGCATTATTCAGCCTTGATATCTGGAGCAAGAACATCTGTGTGAGTTTACATTCCACAACTGTATGATGTATACCATAAAGAAGCCATGAAAAGAGAAGGGGAACTTAGCAGGGCATTGTGAAAAGCCTAGATGCTTTCTAAGTAAACTGAAAATTCTCAACCGAATTGTTAATACTAAATGATGTGAGTGCATGCTTTACTTTCAACGGTCATATACCAGGTTAAGAAATAGTGAGAAAGCTCCCTAAATTTTTCTCACATTTACAAACACTAGTTTTCTATCAGTAATAACATCTACTTCACAATTCAGTCTACAATGTCAACTAAATCTTAGGACAATATCTTAAGAGGTTTCATAGCCAATAGGGTACATAAACTTCATTCTCCATGATCAAAATGCTCCTAAGATGAATGGAGAACAATGTATTAAACTAAGCACATATATATATGGCATTGATGCCCTAATACGTTTCTCAGAGGCTATTCTTTTAATCTTGCAACTGGATCTTGGTAAGAAAATATGCAAGGTATACACCTATTTATTCCTTTTCACAGTTTCTTGCAATTTGATCTTCAACAAGCCAAAAGATTTTTCTATAAAAATTGTACATAACTTCTCCAAATTTATTTCTACCCTCATAATAAAATGACTATTGCAGAAGTAATCTATCATCTGCTAAATAGCGTGCAGACTCTGCCAAACAAGACCTGTCAAACCATCATTTATTTGTTGCCATAGAATTTCAGGCCCCATTTTTTAAATTGTCAATTTCTATATGAAGAATTGCAACTGTGGCCTTGTCCAGAACTATCAAATTCCAATTATTACACAGATAAATGCAACCACTAACCTTGGCATCAACCACCCAAAATTGACTACTTGCACTGTCAAAAGCAGTTTCATTATTTCCCAACATCCTTGCCATGGTTTTCCTAGCAGCATTAAGAACACCTATTCCGGCGCTGCAACAGCATGAAGATTTGATAACTTGTGTTAAACATGCAGCAAAAGAGTCTTTTTAAGAATTCTAATGTGTATATCTACAAGAAGTATCAGTATTCACATTGAGCGATGGCCTAACCACGGTGGCCATGAATACAAAAGATAGCCACCCAAAAAAAGTTAGCAGCTCAAAGATTGCAAAAGATTTTATGCCGCCAGAAAGGTGGTAGATTATTTAGCTAATGAACAAGAATAGTGTTGAGAATGTAACTAAAATGTCCAATATAGTACCAATGTGCAAGAGGAAAATAGTACCAGAATCCAACAAATGACTTAACAAGTTTGTGTCTTCTTCTCGATTTTCAAGTTTAACACTCTCTTTAAGCTTTTCTTTGATGGGATAAGTGCGTTTGATGGCCAAATACCTACATGTGAAGTGCAATGAATTGCCAAAACTTTCAAATGATTTATTACTAATTTGAAAGAGGGTGAGGGGTTGCACAACAGCAGTGGCCATCCAAACATTGGCATAGGTCCATTGGAAGAGCATGGCTCATGGCTTGGCAGTGGCTATCATTGCTCAACCCCTCTACCTCTCCCTCTGTTTTCTCCTTCCTCTTTCTCTCACATCTTTTCAATTAGGAACTTTCAAAAACATTGAAATGTCGTTGACACTAATTCCAAGAGAACATAGATCCCTCCCTCCCTCCCTCCCTCTCTCCCTCTCTGTGCACTAATTACAGCTATCCCAAAACGTCATCGTTTTTCCGTCAAATCTATTAGCCAGTCCTGGTGGGTTAACGAATGATTTCTGGGTGCATGCTCAACTTCCAAGATATTCAAGCAGTAAAAGATGCTAGCAAAATAGATTCAGAAAAGTAGTGAACCCCTTCAATATAAGAGAGTATGAGGAGCTGATTCAAGTAAAATACGGTCCCTTTTCTTAGCTTTTCTCCTGAAAGAGAGAGCAGTAAGACTCCCAATTCCACTAACTTGATAACAAAAGAGCATTGAGTACTGAAACAAGAAATATGTCCTCAAAATTAGACCTTAGGATAGACAAAATAATACAATATTTCACATCAGGTTTTCTGGTCATCTAAAATTAATGGACTTAATGGAATTACATGCGCACAAATTAATGGACTTAATCGAGATACATTATGCAAGTTCTCGGACTCAATTGCAGGATTTGAAAATTTTAGGACTTCATTGCACTTGTGGTATAAGTTTTAGGACTTATGATGCATATATCCCTTTCTTAAATTCGATTGTATATCGCTCCAGGGGGGCTGAGTGCTTTGAGAGCCATTCATAGGACGTTCAAATACTAATGAACGTTATTTGTGAGCTTGTAAACTGGCTGCTGGCTGAAGTAATTATAGCCACTTCACCATTAATACACTAGAAAAGTCACTTCTGGATAAAACTACAGAGGTCACTAGCCCCTACTGGAATTTCTAAGTGCCAAGATGAAGATAAGTTATTTTCATCAAAAAGTGTAATGGAAAAGCAAACTTCAGAATCAACGCAGTTTGCAGAATGGAGATATAAACTGCCACTAAAATACACAGGACAATGTCAACAAGAGACCCTCATGGCACTTATTGAGCAACATTTCATGAACCATGAAAATGGATTCTGGATGTTTTTCTGTTCTTGTTATTCGAGAAATTACTGCACTTTACGCGTTAGCAATCCCTTGAAAACAAGAATCATATTTGGTAACACTCAACAGAACCCAAATATATACTGTTGCATCCAAGGTCAGACAGTCCTTATGTGTGAACACTATTTACAAAACTCAGAAAAGGGGTGAGACTGACCTTCCAGCACCAGCAACAACAATTTTCATTTTTGGAAAGTCAATCATTGGCCTTCCTTGAGCTCTAACTGCTCCTAAAAGACAGCAAGCGCAACTCCTGCTGTTCCCTGCCATTACATTTTTCTCAAGACTATGAGCAAGGATGGAAGTGGGTCCCAACAGCAAAGTAGAAAGATGCCCAGGCACAGGAATCAATGCATATCTTCCCTAACTTTGCATAGAAACAGGTTGCAAATGTGAATCACAACAATTGGGAATAGATACAGAGAAAATGTCAAATGGAAATTAGTTGAGTCTACCTTTTACTGTACTTGAACTGAACCTATTGGCCTGTCAACCAAAAGTTTTCCATAGGACAAAGTACTGGTGCTCTCTTAAGTTTTTACCTGACCGAGCTTGTTTCTCATTACAGAGGTGATATTTCCTTATTTTCTTTCTCTAAGCGCTACCTTAAGACCAACAGATTTCACTTGACCTGCGGCTCCATTTCAATAATATATTGCAACCCTTTAATGCCATTCTTATCTTACATTCTTATCTTACATTTTTTTTTGGTTAACTCATTGGCTTAAAGCATGTGACCAATATGATAAAGTCACACTCTTTCACCTGCTCAATATCAGTGCATGAACTTCCCAAGCTTTCTTGAGTCCCTTCCTCTTTAAACTCATGATTCACTAAAATAGGAGAACCAGTATCTCTTTCTCAAATATAAGATTGGCCCAGATAGACCAGAAAATACATTGTGCAACAAAATTTGATAGAGTGGGAGCACTGGCAAAGTAGGAAAATTTATAATTACGAGAAGGAAGGGAATGATCAGGAAAAATGATCAGAAACTATTCCCCAGCTCCAAAATCATGCCGTCTTTAATAGACATCGAACTTGTGCTCTCTAAATCCTTGTAGAAGCTCCTCACCAATTGGTGGCACAAAGGATAAATAATTAAAATCCAACAGAAGTTAATAGTCCCCATCAGGCACATGGAATAATAAAATGAGGAGCCAGAATAAATGCTCAACTGCACAAGCTTTTGCAAACTAACTTCACCCTGGTGACCATGCACAAGTACAATTCAGCCTCTAGATTTCTCAGTGCCATTTCAATTTCTCAAGTACAATTCAGTCTACAATATTTAATATCCTTTTGATATATGGAGCAAGGTTCGGCTTTGAGTCCTTATCTTTTTGCACTAGTTATGGATGAGCTAACAGAAGATATTCAAGATGAGGTGCCGACGTGTATGCTATTCGCAGATTATATTGTGCTTATTGATGAGACTAGGGCTGTGGTAGGCGCTAAATTAGAATTATGGAGAAGCACATTAGAGTCTAAAAGATTGACATCAAGTCAGAGTAAGACGGAATACATAAAGTGTGAGTTCACCACGACAACAGGAGGAGATCAAGAATCCATGAATATGCTTGGACAGAAGGTACCTAATAAAGATGCTTTTAGATATCTGGAATCAATATTGCAAAAAGGGGGAGAAATTGATGAGGATGTAAGCTATAGAATCAGAACAGGATGGATGAAATGGCGCAGTGCATTAGGGTTTTTTGTGTGATCGCAAAATCCCTCTTAGGTTAAAAGGAAAATTTTATAGAACAACAGTAAGCAGTAAGACCTACAATGCTGAGCTGAATGTTGGCTGGCACAGAAGCAACATGAGTATAAAATGAGAATAGCGGAAATGAGGATGTTAAAGTGAATGTGTGGTCATACAAGGATGGATAAGATAAGAAATGAAGATATTCGATGAAAAATTGGAATAGTACAAGTGGCAAGAGAAGATGAGAGAACATAGATTGAAATGATTTGAACATATTCTCTGTAAATCCCTAGATGCTCCGGCAAGAGCAAAAGTTTGTTAGCGAGAGCATGACATGAAAGGAAGAGGTCGGTCGAAACTTAGTTGGGGGAAAGTAGTAAAACAAGATTTAATGAAGTGGAAAATAGAATGACATACGGTCTGTTTTAGGACGGAGTAGAGGAAAACTATACGCATTGTGGAGGGGCAGATTTCCTACATTCCAGACTGCCCTTTTTAGTCCCTTTTCCTCATATGTATTTATATTTGTATCCTCCCAATCGGTCTTGGCTTTTACTTTAGTTTATTTTATATATTTCTATTCGGGTTCATTGACTGCCAACCCCAACTGGTTTGGGATAAATGTGATATTAATGTTGATATATGGAGCAAGGAGAACCGTGACTATATAGATAAGGAGTGGTGAAATACCTGGACATCATCGTTGAACATTCTGTAGGAGTATCGGTAGCGCTGCAATAACTTGAAAGCCCACTTGCTTTGAAAATCTTCAAACTACAAGAAGATTTATTTCTTCAGAAACAAATCATAACAAGTTTGTTTCTTTCACTAGCTTCTATGTGTTTGGATAAGTACAGATAGTACCTGTACAACCACATTGGGCCAGCGAGTAAACACTGCTTCCATAAATTCATCAATTACCGCGATATACTCATCACCATCAAGACGATGCTGTTGGAGTCCCAAGTCTATTTTAATAAAACAAAAGTAAACAGGTCGGTTCTTCACATGGAAACTCAAACAAAAATACATGTACTTGAATACAGAAGCAGAAATCCAAAAGAGGGTAACAAAATTAGTTGACAGAAAAACAATTGAAGATAATATTAAATAAGATGAAGTGGTTGTATACCATCTGACCATGCGTATGTACAGACTAGGAAACCACACACAAAATGTATACAAATTTTTTTCTTGGCCAATCATAAAATGTGTCAACCTGCTCAAATTGTTTTCTGCAGGCTTCAGAATTTGCAAAAAAAAAAAAGAAAAAAAAGAGTAATCGAAATCTAGTAAGCTTCAAAAAGAAAGAAGCACATAGTTTCATAAAATATGCAACTTCAGTTAGAGCTTCAGCAACAACCATTACCATACATGGAGCCTTCTAAATAGGTCAATATTGAGCATCATGCATAAGGTCCAGAAACTATCCACATCTTTCTTCTTTGCAAAAACCATGATACTAGACAATGCATTGTATGATTTTATGCTTACGGAGGAATTAAGTGTCCAAGTACGGTTAATAATTAAAATCCCAGACTGAAATGGAAGGGTCTTCAATTTTATTATTTATTTATTATTTGGTAATCAGGGAAATTGGATGCCTTGGGACTCACATTGTAACATGCATTCTATACGCGCCATTATAGCAAGAGACTGAGATGGTCCCTTTTGCTCCTAATTTTTTGTATAAGGGCGGCTTCCCCGCTAAAGTCGTTATCTGTAGGGCAATACCCACCTCAGTACCTTTATTTATAGAATTTTGTTTACCCTTGAAAAGTTATATAATAATAATAATAATAATAATAATGATAATAATAATAATAATAATAATAATAAAACCAAGGCAGCTCAACAGGAGATAATTCGCTGCAAGAACTTATTTTCATCATCTCACATCTACTTGCTTCATCCTGATATATGCTGTCATTCTTCACAAGTGAACCTCAGTAGTAAAATAAATACTACCTCAGAAACTAAAAGCAGCATATCTTCCCCAGAGATCAAATAAGCCAATGTCAGCTTTTCTCTCAAACGACTAGGAAAACAAGTCGAATCATAGTTACCCAAGGAAATAGGTTCTGCAGACAAATTATGCTCACTCATTGTCCCAACAACAGCGTCAAAGAATTCACATGGGAGCTTTTCTCTTCATCTCCACAGTAAGAAGTCAGTTTCCTTAATCTGACTTCGTTCATTACATTGAATGCTTATCCCACAAGGAAACCTCACGTCACTTATTTAATGCTTTATCTACATGAAATATACTAGTCACAACTGTGCACACGCACGATCTTCTCCCACACTGACAAAACATGAAAATAAAACATTAAAGCATAATTATGAATGATTTGGGATAAGTCTAGTGGAAGAGCTGCATGCTCTTTTCAAAACAAATAAGATTTTTATTGAGAACTTGCAACATCTTGCAGCATGAATATTAATGTTTTAATTTATCAATGATATTCTATAAAGATGCAGTGAAGTGACAACAGAACTTACACAATGGATCTTTAAGAAGCTTATCATTATTAGTTCCAACATCAATCATTACAGGAAGCACCTGCAGTCCGAAAGGAACGTCAAAAGGATATTTGTCAAGCATGAAATCTCCCAGTTCATCATGTAAAAGCAGTCAGTTGACATGTGAATTTAGAATATTAACTATTAACAGTAAACCTCAAAAACTACAATAAAGCAAAAAAGATGGCAATTCACGACTCATCAGCAACTAAGCAAGTACCAGCATGTTATCTATTAAGAGTACTACTTTACCAACAAGAACTATGAGCAGTACAAAAAGACAGATAAGAGGATTAAAAAGAATTTAGGGGAAATTCCAAATAAGGGCCTAAAGTGCCCTCATTTTCTCAAATAAGGACCAATTCGGGTCCTTGTTTCAAATAAGGACCTGAAGTTGTTATAGTTGTTCAAATAAGGGCTTGACCTCACCGACCCGCTAAATATTCCAACCAATCAAGGGCATTTTCTTCAAAACACAATTTTATTTTAATTTTCAGTTAAATTAAATTAAGAAATAAATAAAAACTAAAATTTAAAATACTAAAAAAAAAATTAGAAAGTGTTTCCTCTTTTTTTTTTCAAAAAGCATAAAAAGGGGAAAACAAAAAAATTCAAAAAAAAAAAAGTAAATGACGACAATGCCTCCTAACCAACTAGTGAGAGGCCTTTTTTTGATATTGATATGGCCACTTTAGACCCTTATTTGAAACAATATCCACTTTAGGCCCTTATTTAAAGCAATGAGAATACTTCGGGCCCTTATTTGAAATAAAGTCTACTTCAGGCCCTTATTTAAGAAAATGAGGACACTTCCAGCCCCTTATTTGGAATTTCCCCAAGAATAAGCTAACAGGATATTCAAGCTCTCCAAATGAATTCCATGACTTTGGCTGAGTCATCAATTTTTGATTCCTTGAAGAAAGAAAGAAAGAAAGAAAGAAAGAATACACAAATTAATCATACATCTCACATTCTAAGAGAGCACATTTGCAGCAGACCAACAACAGGGTCACTTTGACCCCCAAAAAAAAAAAAACAATAGGGTCACTAATCTTTTCACAATAAAAATCAGAGTTAGAAAGATTCTCAAAGGATGAATACTGGATCTCCAAGACCCAATATTCTGCTCTGCATAAAGAACCTTTTTAGCACTTGTAGTTGTGATATTACCCCAAACCCAGATCTCCAAAACCTAACGATGGTATTTTGAAGGACGACCCAATATTCTGCTTGCAAAGGACCTTTTTACCACTTATAGTGGTGATATTACCCTACTTAACCTCATAAAAACCAAGAGTCTCAAAAGCCTAAACCAGAATATTTTTGAGGATGGAAAGTGTTTTTTAAATCCAGATTTTTCTCTTTGCTTAGGTTAATAGTGTTAAGTCAGAGTCGGACGTAATATTTTTTATCTTGGGCATGGAAGCAACACGCACGTACCCTTTGAGGGTTTATTCCAGCGGCAGCAACATACAGATCTAGCTTCCCTATTGCAATTCCAATTCCCTGAACTCCAAGATCTCCAAGACCCAATATTCTGCTCCCATCCGTGACAACAATCATGTCAACCTGCATAAAGGACCTTTTTAGCACTCATAGTGGTGACATTACCCTATTTAACCTGATAAGAGCCAAGCGCCTCAAAAAAATAACATGAAAGAAAAGTAAATATTGATCAATGTACCTAATTACATCATGAAGGAACATATAAAAAACACTTTATGTACATCTTGAGATCATTTCTACTCAACCTTCGATTCTTGATCACAAGAAACGACAAAGGTTATAAACCTTTTCAAAGTTAAAAACATCCAAAGTGATATAGGAATGATCAAGTGTGAGGCCTGGCTCGAATACCCCTGCGAATACTCACCCCTAATCTGCGTTAACATAAAAACGCTTGATGTACATCGGAGATTCATTTGTAACTTAATTCTTCGATTCTTCATCAAGCCTAAACTGTATGTACATCGAGATTCATTTCTTAATTCATTGATCTTGATCACAAGAAAAGCACTTTTCAAAGAAAAGGTTCTAAAGGTGGATAATAGGATTTGATAAGTGGAGGTCAGCGACTACTCCCCCCGAATCCATGTGGACTAACTAACTCTATAAATAAGAAAGGAAAATACCATGTGGGAGTGGGACCGGGGTGTCATAACAACAGTTCTATATTTCATGAATTATTTCTGAGTCTTAAGTTCTCTTCATTATTGCTTATGAAGAGAGAGAGAGAGAGAGAGAGAGCTAATGTGTAAAAGTACATCAGGAAAAGTATAGCAGATCATATCATAACTTTAAAAAACCTACTTGTGCAGATTACTCCATGATAGTGCAATTCCATATGGCAACCGCAAGAGAGCCACAAAACGAGTAGGGCAAAGACAACATTCTTCAAAGAGATGGGGCTGAGACATGGCCTATGAACAGGTGACTGCTAGGCAACATTGACTTATAATATATCATAATGAAAAGGATTACTCCCATACGAGTGACATGGACTGAAGGAATAGAAGATTGCCACAGACCTGCTCAGCTGGCCAGTTGTAACCATCGACATCATTTCACCCGATCGGCAGCACTGAAGTACATTCCCCTTGGCCGTCTAAACAAGCCACCATAATTTTGGCAAACAAGACCAACAGTGGGCGTATACACGATAGGTGCATATTCCTTAATTATTTGCAATTAAAACCTGTTTGAAGAGTATGTTGCTAGATCATCAGTCTAACCACAGTCTCACAGGTGTCTTCACCCATGCCAAATTCTATTTGAAAAATGTAAGATGACAAGATATTACAGCAAAATAGCTTAAAGGAGTATTTTATTAGAGAGTAATACAATTCAAAGTACTAGACCAAGTTAGACTAGGACCAGTAAATTGGATGAGTGAGATGCACTGAAATCTTATTTGAGGCATAGCACCTTGACAAGTTGTCAATTCATTGATTGTTCTTAACCTGGAATTCATTTAACATCCAGTGAAAGCCATGAATGGACACCATACATATGCAATCACACTAATTTTCTGTACTTGCAATAATCTGTACAATGGAGCTTGTCCCTGCTATGAGTTCCAGCCTCCTCAAGAAAAAAGGGAAGGACAATGAAAATTAACTAATTACGGAAAAATCCAGTAAAAATTTTTCAGGGTTCATTCACAATTAATAAATTGGTTGCAGTGTTAAGGCTTAGAGAAAGAGTATCAACAATTTCCTAGGAACATGACAATGCCTACAAAATGATAGGAGAGAAAATTGCTCATGAGTGGAAGTTAGCGTGCATTTAGATGATCACCTCAATGCTTAATCATCTTTGCTCAATGGTGGGAAGAAAGACCACAAACAAGGTATATCTAGAAACAGTCTCTAGCTTTAGTAACCGAAATCTATTATGCATTTGACTGTGGAAAATAGATCATTCTAACCATCAACAAGCCAAATCCCAGTAGAAAACTCAGATGATAGATCCATAAGGTGCATTACTAGATGCTAAAACCAAGTTGAAGACATGGCCAAAGACCTAAAAGCTAAAGGCATGTCCAGATAGATTTTTACTTTTGGCTTTTTGCTTAATCTAAATCTTGCGACGACAAACACAATTGAACTTTCTTTAATTGAACTTTCTTTAATCCTAACCACTTGAAACTTCCATAATATGAAATATTGATACGTAGATTCCACATATATCCATTTCATAGTCTTTCTAAACTAGGATAACAATTTGGCAGGAATACGACAGCTACCATTGCTAATTTCCTTCTTGTTGGCAAATTCCATGGAAGGGGAATTTGGGAGAGAAGTTTACAGTTCTAATCAAGAACAATGAATTGGCCAAAAGGTGGTCAATCGAGAAAAATGAAGGGTCGCTTGTATACCTTGTTCACCTGAGCACTTTAACATCAATTCAATAATGTATGATCCTGATTAGATGCAATACCTTGGATAATGCCATGATAAAGACTACCAATATCTATGGAAACAGCTCCTTTTTGAAGGCTAAAGAGCACCAATCAAGTTATACTATTTACACAAGATGTGACATCAATCTAATAGGGTCAAGATCCAAAATGAGACAGCAAGGCTTAAGCTTCGTCATCAAGGGAACAGTCAGTTCGTGCTTAAGATTTCACAATGTTTTTTCATATCCTAACTGTACAAACCCAGTCACAAAAAAGCACTAAACTCAAGGCTGAGACCTCTCTTTAGATTAATCTTTAATGAACCAGTAACTCTATAATACAAAGTCATGATAAGATTTCCCTCCCCCCCCCAAAACCCAAAAAACAAAACACGCCCACACACAGTGCCCTGTTTAGTTGGCCAATCCACCTTCATCTACCACTAATCATGTATACATTTTGTCAAATAGAAGGTACAATATTTATGAGGCAGGAAGAAAGTGAATATATGTCACATCAAACACCAACATTTTGACATAGACAATCCAGTTACTAAATCACCTTATAGTACATTGTCTCATTTCTGTCGTGCAGTCTGTTAAGAATGCGCCACTTTGCCAGAGCATTTGGATCCGCTGGTCCATCTCTTGCTTGCTCTTCGAGCCTCTTCAAATCAGCCACTGTTAATGGACAGTTTTCATTAATGTGGCACTGTAACATAAGCAAACCACGTGCTGGAAAAATGTAACATCCAATTACAGTAAGACTTGCTAACCTTAAGCTAAGACTTAAACTAATATTTCTAGTTGGTTTACACAGTTATCCATCCACCTTATCAAGCCAGCTACATTGCTGTGGACGCCAAACTAATGGAGAGCCCTACTCCCCATTCCATAACTCATGCTATGGAATTTTTGCCAAGATCTGGACTCTCCAAGATAATTTCATTACATAGCAGCTACAACGTCCCCTTTCAAAGTATAAGCAAGGAACTCAAGTTTACATTCACCACTGCATCAGCGATTTCAATCCAGTTAATAACCAGAAATGAATGAATAGCCGTTTCAATGTACCAACATGGAATACAAGCATCTATGTTTTCAAACAATGTATCGCAGAATTTAATCCACCCAACATTCAATTTCCCAAGGTAGCAAATGTTTTCTAGCTTTGCGATCTCTATGGCACTGCACTTATCTCTTGTACAAGCCCCCAAGCGAAGTGGAACATACAAAGTCATCATGCCTGAAACCCCAGTTTTACAGCCAAAAATTTTTCCCACTTTTGTCCCATCCACAATTCAAACCGTTGGAAATCTCATCAGTCCACTCAAACATGCCTCTATTTTTTTTTTTTTTTGGGTCAAAAGCCTCTTTGGTTGAAGTGCTGGTAAAACGGAATTGAGAATTGACGGTCTGGATTTCGGGGAAGAGTTATCCAGTCAGAAAGGTTATTATTATGGAGAAAATCATCAGTGCACATTTAAAATTATAAACCATGCTCCGATATGGCACATTTTCACTATCCTCCAATCAACTATATCTTCATTCTTAATTAGTCAATAAAGTTTACTTTCTCAAGAATTTAAGTAGAACATGTAAGAAACTGCTTCCCACAAGGAGATTCCAGTATTGACAGAAGAATAGGTATTAAAGCAAACTTCATATCTTCCATGAAGTCAAAAAGCCAAGAACTCAGTGCTGAAGCGGAACTCTTGTGCTCTAATAGCAGATAGTGAATGAAGTAGAATCTAAAAGGATCTTCCCAAAAGCTCTTTATTTTATTTCTCAGACAAATAGGTAATCTTGCCATGGGGATCTGATGTCCACGACAAATGCTGATTAGAGAAATTGGCCTTGGTAATTCTTTCACGAAGTCCTCAAGCCACGAACTCAGTGATCAAGTGGACCTCTTGTACTTTTATAGTGGATGGCGAATGAAGCAGAATCTATAAGGATGCGCACGAAAGCTCTTTTATTGGAGTTTCTTAGACAAAATAGGTGATCTTGCCATGTTGATATAATTTCCACAAAACAGCTGCTTGGAGCAAACAGGCTTGTTGTGAAGCTATATGCATTATTTCATTTATGACAGGGCCTAGCCACTCGAGTCCTTAAGCATCTCCTTCATGTACATGCAACATAACATAACACCCATCTGAAGTCAACATCTTAAACCTCCACATAGAGGGTTACTTTGCCTTTGAGGACCATTACACCTGAGAAGCCTCATTGCATAAGCATAAATAACCCCTAACTTTGGTGAGCAGCGAGCTTTTTACATTATGCATTTGTGATATAACACATTTTGAAATCAGATAAATAAGTCCTATCAGAAAATGTAGGAAAAAGCACAAGAAACTACAGATTGCTTATATGTTCACCTAGAGAACAGATTTCCTTCAAGCTGGTACCATCGACAGCTAAAATTAACACAATCCCAACATAATTGCACTAACAACAAGGAGAAGCATTCAGTAAGGTAATCGAAATCATAAACAAGTAGAATATGCTCCACTAGCCTCGTTATACTTTTGGATCGTCTACATTCTACAGATATTCTCAATAAAACTGACAGGAGAGAGCCAATATGTAATGTGTCTTTTGGTAGGTCAGATACAGCAGTGCCCAATCTACTATTGGACTGTCTACCAGGCATAATTTGTTAGATCATCAGGTTCTGCTGATGATGGCCTTCTCATGTAATTTGCATTATATAAGTGAAACACCCAGCAGAAAAATTGATTATCAAAGTAAGTTGAGAGATGAAAATCTGGTTTTACAAGACAGAGGTCCAGCACCAAATGTTCACAAAATTAAATGAATCAAAGCAGTTTTTGAAGGGAAACCTAGGTAACTGAACATACTAAAGCGTTCAATTTGCTGCTCGGAAGACATAATGTTGGGAGGGAGAAGACCCCGAAGATCAAGACGATCTCGTTCTGTCATAGAGAATGCTGTTCCCTAGAAATGCAAAAGGGGTCAGTCACAACACCAACTCCATTCATAAAATCAACCTAAAATCTAGAAAATATATAAATGCCGATGTAATTATTTATTTGGAAAACCTAAAGAACAAAAATTTAACCCATCCAAGCCAAACCTTAAAAATGTAAAGAAAAATTTATTATCTACAAATAGAAAATTTGAAAATTTGAGTAATTGCCATTCCAGCTGACCATCTGAATAACAGATGCATAAGTTGCTGAATTTCAGCATCCTCCTAGCGCCACAGTACATCCGCTTATCGGTTTACTTGGAAAAACCAAAACAACTAGAATTTAAACCTTGGATGGAAAAGCTTATAATTGTAAGGGCACACAATCATCATCAAAATGAAATTTGGAGTAACTACAGCTCCCTGACCATACAATTAACAAATCCGTGTCCCTTGTCAAATTTTAGCGCGCCACGCTATAGGCCTTCCCAAAGGCAAAAGAGATCCAAATTGACTAGAAAACCTGACATGATACTAAAAACTAAGCAGAGGAAGGAGTACAGTCCATCAGAAAGACCAAAAACTAAACTACTTGCTGAACATTTCTTCATGAACAAGGACAGTAGGAGTAATTTCGGTTTTACAAACACACGGAACATTAAGACGCCACCAAACACTGCATTCCAGCCAAGCTCCACATAATCCCGCCTGCGCTAACACCAACTCCTTGGGCGCATCATCTCGGGCCCGAGCGCTCTAGGATCGAGCGCCGAACGAAGCAACAAATAAGAGATTACCTTGTTGAACCAGGGATCGTGGAGGATGTCGAGGCTGCGCTTGTGCACCATGGTCGGGCGGTGCCCCTCCGTCGTGGTGAAGCATCTGGCGGGGCTCGCGGCTCGACGCCGGAGCAGCAGCAGCCGCCCGATCAGCGACGAGGACGCCCTGATCTGTCCTGACGGGCTCGGCATCGCGCGTGGTCGAGAAGACGGAGATCTAGACGGAGATCGGGAGAGATCGTAGAGAGAGAGAGAGAGGCGAGTTCAGCTAAGGAGGAGTGACAGTGGATGGAGCGAAGTAGGAACAGAGCGAGAAGGTGGTCCGTGATTGGTGGCCATGGAGGTCCGATGACTTGGTGGTCCCGCTAGTTTTGGTTTCCTTTCTCGGCTGGGTCAAAGTCAAACATTTTGGGTTGTGGTGGTGGATAAAAATGCCGTTGCTGCATGATCCAATGGGGAACCTCGCGAGGGGATACACTGCTTCTCTTTTTGACATCGGATCTTCTCTACTCTAATGCGGGCCGGGCTTGTCTCGACCGGGATTCACTCGGATCGAACCGGCCAGAGTCGCTGTTGATCATTTGTGATCGCCCGTCGCTCTGCATTTCCTATTGGCCGTTGGCCCATGGCACAGTGTGCTGCTGGCATGCCGTGGCGGTAGACATTAAAATCTTCTTTTAAGCTTCTGCTATTTCACGAAAAATAAAATACTTACAAAATATTTTCTTTAAACAATCGCTGATATTATTTATAAAAATGAATAAACGATATTTTTTCATCGTCCACGAAAATATTTAAAAAAATTATTATTATTTTGGTCCAAAAAACATTATTATTGATAATGTATACACAATTTATTGACTAATTATTTCAGTAAATAAAAAAATATTTTTGAAATATTTATTTTTTAAGAAATAAATGAAAATCGAAAAAAGAAAAAATATATATGTACATTAAAAGTCATAAAATTTGTTCTAAAGTGTTTTGCAATGTATGGCATTTTATCATGGTGACTAGTTTACGAGTTACGACTATTTGCGAATCCTAAAGTGAGCCCTTGCACTCGATATAAAGATAGAAGCAATTGTACTTGGAGCTAAAAACGTGAAA
This sequence comes from Psidium friedrichsthalianum, assembly GCA_019149425.1. Classification (NCBI taxonomy): domain Eukaryota; kingdom Viridiplantae; phylum Streptophyta; class Magnoliopsida; order Myrtales; family Myrtaceae; genus Psidium; species Psidium friedrichsthalianum. Next base: position 20,760 of record JAGVVM010000535.1, on the reverse strand, counting down.
GTGCATTGATTATTACTCATTAGCCGTCAACACAGTATTAGTCAGCTGAGCTTGAACTGACACGTGAACAAGATAACGAGACAATGGATCGAAAAAATATTTTTCCATTGGTAAAAGATCGTGCGATTTTTATTAAAAAAATTTAAAAAGTCATAAATCTATTATATTAATATCAATTCAATCCTAAATTTTTTTTTAGTGTCAATTCAATTCTACAACTTTTGAATTGATATCAATTTGGTCATAAACCTTAAATTGGTGTCAATTCAGCCGTAAACATTTTACATTTGTACCCAAATTCATTCAATTTTATATCCACAACAGCTTTGGCCGTGCCATGCGAGACAATCAACATCCACATCAGTAATTTCTAATCAAAATTGACCGAATTAACTCAATTGACAAAAATACAAAAATTCTTAAAACTAAATTGACATCTATACAAAAGATTTAGGATTAAATTGACACCAATAAAAGGTTTAAGACTAAATTGACATCAATACAATGGATTTAGAACTCTTTGCACACTTTCTTATCTTTAAAAGCTGTGTGTTAAAATATATCGATATGGTAAAAAGATTGTGCATTTCTTTGGCACTTGGCCTAACATTCATTTTGAAGATAAGAAAGTGCTTGTAAAAAACAGTAGCTGATAATTGCTGAAAGATATTAATTGCTGATAATCAAAAGGGTCCTTAGCTCTCCAAACAACTAACATCCCTTCATGCGTCACCCGAGCAACGAGAATGCCCCATCCTCATTAGGTACAAATTATCCTGAGCAATACCATTGGTAACAACTCTAATGACCAACATCTATGCTTAAGCAACTCCTTTTTGGAGACTAAAAGAGCAGCCAGACCAAATTACTAATCTCCATTCCCTGTATATGATTCCCAGCTGATGAGAATCATGATCCAAAGTGAGACAGCAAGGTTTAAAAGCTTCATCATCCAAGAGGGAACAAGCTTTGCTAGAGATTTCAATGTGCTTTCAGATTTCTAATAAATGCCCAGCCAGTCAGATAAATAACCCAGCATCTTATGCGATGCAAAAGCATAAGATCACTTCAAATATAGAAGACAATGACGAGCTCAGCTGTCGAACTGATCAGAGTATAGGCTTCTGCATAAACTCGAAGCTCATTAAGAAGACAGCATAACTGCAAATGAGAGAACATCAAGGAATGATGCAAGGAAGTAGATGAAAGTGGTCAGCAGATCACATTTTGCCAGGTAAACCAAAATCTTTCCACCTGTAGGAGGTATAACAACAACCATGAAAAGATCATTCCGAGTACGGTCGTATCTGAAAATCATGGCTCCTCGTGCCTCTAACAGGCATTAGCCAAATCCCCGCGATAAGCAACATAAAAATCCATCATTGACTACTCAAACCAGGGGGAAATGCAAAGGAGGAGTTCGATAGGATTCTGCAGCTAATTCAAGACGTGAGCACACAAAGAACTTGTAGCACAGGTTACTTCTCAGAGATAATGTCCAGCAACCTTAGCAAAAGGGGACATCAGCAAGTCACCCGTAGAGATAAAGGCTAAATCAACTACAGTCAAGCCGAGCAAAAGAGCATGATATTTTAATGACCTAGGCTGAGCAAAAAGAGTATTGACTCACACAGAGAAGGCTATGTTCTAGATAATCAAATCAAGCAATTGAAAGTGAAACCAAACTTCTTATCCAGCATCAGCAGCTAAAGTATGAGTGCACTACAAAATATATGCTCCGCGAGCTTTCAAAAATCTTTCCCCTACCACAAACTTGTCTGCATATGCTTCCGTATTAACTCCCTAGAACGGAATGATACCAGAACACAATCACCTTTTCCTCTTCTTATTTCCTGAGGTATTACTTTGTGTGATGCCTCTCAAGTCATTGGTAGTCTCGGCAGTGTTTTGCTTCTTCATGCCTTTCTTCCCCCCAAACCCGAATTTGGAGTCTCTCGTTTCCCTCTTCTTCATCTTCTTGTCCATTCCCTTCCTTCCTTTGCCGCCGCTTTGCCTCAATTTCCCTCCAGATCGATCTCCGGAGCCACACCAGGCCTCTTCTTTCCAGTCCTCTCAAAAGTCTTCCCATCTTCGAAATCGAAAGGCAGATCGCCGTCCTTATCGCCTCCCGAGAATCCACTCTGTTGCCTTTGCTTCCTCCACTTCTTCACAGCCTCTATCTCCCCTTTCTTCTGCTTAGCTCTCTCTTTCTGCTTCTGGGCTTGAACCTCTTTCGCCAGCTTCTTAGCCTCCCTCGCCTTCTTCCTCTCATCTGCCTCCTCCATCTTCCTCTTCTCAGCCAAAAGCCTGCCCTTCACCTTCTCCATGTGAGAATCGGTCTTCACCATCTCGGCGTAATAGTCCGAAGGCCTGAGAAAGGGAAGACCCATCGAGTGGAGCTTTTCAAAAGCCTCCCTCGTGCCCTCGAGGGCCTGCGTATAGAAAGAGAGCTCTCGTGCGAGGTCGTCATTCACGTCGACCTCTTGCTCTTGCCCACGATCGACATCCACGGAGAGCCTGTGGATCCAGGGCACATCCTGCGGCCAGCTCATGTCTCCAAGCTTATCCATAATACCGTCTCTGTCGTATATGGCGTTTGCCTTGGCCTCGGGCAACTTCACATCCTCTTCTTCTGCGTCTGATTCTGATTCAGAATCAGAAGCTTCATCGCCGAGATCATTCACTTCATCCTCCGACATATCGTCCTCATCAAATACGCCAGTGTCTCTCGGATTTACGGCCATCCAACACAACTATCAAGAAAGATAAATGCAACTACTTTCGATCAGAACGGGCAGAAGGCGCAGTCAGAAAACTCACTTCCCACCAATTCTTTTCTAGCGGTTTCCTATGCTACAGACAAGTGCGCGAGCAGAAGGGAACGAGACTTACCTCGGTTTCGCCAGCGAATGGGAGAGCTAGGCGGCGGCGGCGGCGGCGGCGGCAAAGATTAGCGGCGACTCGGAGGAGGGAGGCGGAGCTGGGTTGCTGAGGGCGCGAGCGCAAGTCGGAGAGCGAGAGAGGAGAGAGAGACCAGATATGTTGGGGTTTAGGGTTTCCGAGCGAGACAATTATTTTTGTTTTTCATTATGTATTTTGTTGGGCTTGTTGAATACCCAAAAACTATAAAGAAAAATTGCCATTTTCATAGCTTGTATTTTTGTGCTTGTCACATACCCAAAACAATAAAAATTTCTCATTTTCAAAGCACTTTCTATAAATAAAAATAACACTTTCTATCTGGTGGTACCCATAATTAGTGCATTAATAATAAAAAAATACTTCTTTATTAAATATAATTCACAACTGTCTCGAAAATACTGGCACTGAAAGTCTAAAATGGCAATGCATTTAAAATGACTAAATTTCTCTATCGAGATGTTCAATAAGTCTCCTAAAAGAGGTTCGTCACACAAGTCAAAAACATAATTTTCTCACTTTTCCACTGAAATCTAAAACATCGGGTAATTGTAAAAACCTATGAAAAGCTTTGTATAGATATGCGTGGCAATATTTAAGTATTGTAAAGAATTTGGGGGTTTAAGTAAAGTGCATTCGTCACAAGATTTGTAGAAAATAAAAAGTAAAAAAGTAAAAATTACATTAAATAAACATATCAAATGCTTTTGTTTATACTTAAGCATCACAAGAAAGGTACCATCTAAAAATAAATAGACAATGTCTTGATGATCGGTATATTGTTTTTGTATAAATAGGGTTTATGGCTGCGAAAAATTCGTTACCAATCTATTATAAATATCATTGACAAAAATGAATATTAATTAGATAGTGCTTGATCACTACATGTGCGCATGTGAGGGTGGTCGATGATTTTCTTCTATGAAAATCGTTCTCGCTTTCCACAATCCTAAAAAAAAAAACGAACTCAAAAAATATATAACAAAAGTTGTTTTTAGAATCCTTATCTAGAGACGATGAAATGGTTATAGAAATCTTTGTAATTTCATATCCAATGGGTCAAGTAATAAAATGAAACGCCTAAAATTTAAAGGATGGGCCGAAATGGATTTCAGAGATCAGAGCTTTAATAGGATGTGGGTTTCAATGGGTTGGGACAATGCCCATTTCGAACTCATTTTAGTTGAACAAATCTCAAATTAAAGAACAATTACTATTGGAAAGAAACAAACGAGAAATCAAGAAAAGTAAACAGAGGTAAAACCCCCCTCTTCTGACGGGGACAACAGCGGCCATTGCAACGCTGGCCACGGCAGCGGATCGAGAAAATATTGCATGCAAACTTGATAGAGCTGACGTGGTGTAGCTCACCATTCATTGGGTGACACATGGCTATTAGGCCCACTGTCAAATTTTTAAAAACGCGCGGGTGAAAGCTCTCTAATAGAAAAGACAAGAGAAGATCCTTGCTCTCTCCTATCTCTACCCTCTTTCTTTCCTATCTCGTTAGATTTCTCCATGACGCCTTCTCCCTCCCAAATTGATGACGTCGTTACAAGTCCGACAAATGCCTCTGCCTCCGCCATCACCTCATCCCTCCTACGATGCTCTGCTCTCTCTCTCTCTCTCTCTCTCTCTCTTGCTCTCTACTCGTGACCGAGCTCTGCTCTCTCTAGTTCACAAAGCACACCATCGCCTCCACCACGGCTGTCACCAAATCACTGCTAATCTCTCTCTCCATCCCTGTCCCTCTCGACTGGCGACCTAACAAGCCCTAGCTTTGCTCTCTCTCTCCTGTCTCACGTCTCCCTCCTAAATCGACTCACGACCTAGTAGAGAGCTCTTGTCCGACGAACGCCAAACAGCCATGGCTAAATCGCGGCTCATCTCTCCTTCCCTATCCCTCGCCCTCGCCATCCATGTACTCCCCCCCCCCCCCTTAGTAAATTCCTCTATGCATTACTAACAGTGGGATGCAAAAGCCATATTAACTCACTCCTCGATTGAAGATGGTGAGAGGTTTGTAAAGACCATTGTACTGACTAGGGAACACAAAGCCATCTACCCTCTAGAGCGTGCTCCCATCCGAAAGGTAAGGATGTATGTGAAACTTTTTTTTTTGGGTAAACAGTTTCCAGCACCATATTTAGTTGACTTCCAATTTACGAAATAGGGGTATCTTATTTTTTGATGTTAGATTTGAAATAACTCATGCGTGTTGTGATATGTTGGTCATTGGCACAGGTGTTCCGTGCCTTATTAGATCTAAAATAATGCATATTCTTATATGCTACCTTTGTCTGTTGGAGAACTGCTTTCTTTATTAGCTAGGGCGTAGAATCTGATATTTACATGCCATGAATGTCTATAAAAACGTAGTCCCAAATTTCTTCCAGCACTATGACTTTTATTAGTGAAGATGTTTAGTTGTGTGGGTACGTGTATTTTCTATTTGAATTGGGAACATTTTTTATTATTTGTGCTGCTAATCGAATCGGCATTATTTAGGGTATTGCTTGATAGATGTATGTTTATGCCAGTGCTATCATGGACCGCATGGTCGTTGTAAGAGGTTGTAATTTTTTTTATTTGAAGTGAAAGCAGGTGCTTGGTGCTGCCTGTGTTATACCTAATTGGTTAGGACTTTGGGCTGGCAATACAAGCAATATGCTCTATATCGTTCCTACCCAGGCAATTGAGTTTGGAACATTTGAGTGTGTCAAACGAGCGATGACATTTGCACAAGAACAGTGGAAGTAGAATGAGGGTCCCAAGGTACAATTAGGTAGTCTGAATCATTGTCCCTCTACTGGATCTCTCTAGTTGTCGTTGTCGTTGCCAATGTAGTTGCTAGCATTGTTGGCACTCTTCTGTGTCCCTTTGAAGTCCTGAAGGTATCCAAACTTATGATTCCATTCTGTGTGCATCAATGTCTTCTCTTACTTTTGCTTTTCATTATGTTTGTACGCAGATGGTTATCTTTTGTTAATTCTTATGGTCTTATGTTGCCATATAAGATTTTCAAACTGATATTGTTATACTTCTCTTGTAGGATCGATTGACTTTAAGTCCAATCATTAGGGAGGAGGGTCTAATAGGGCTGTACAGAGGGTGAGGCACAAATTGAAAGTTATGTCCTCCTCAGGTATCACATGGATGTTCTACGAAACTTGGAAGATATTTTTGTTTCAGTAGTCATCCCATGGAATGGCTTGAGAGCAAGTCCTTTTTGAGAATTTTACTGATGTAACGTGGGTCATTTCTTTTTCCTATTGATTAATTTGTTCCAGTAAATTTTTACTGGAAAAAATTGTTTTGTTCTCGAATTCTTCTTTTGCATGATTTTCTTGCAATCCATAGATCTTTAGCGATGCTTTCTGATTGATTTCATACTTATCCAAAGAAAGAATATGTGTTCGGTGGTGAGTGCCATGTTTGTTTGTTGATCATGTCACCTACGTTTTATTGTCACCTTGAATTTTAATTAAGAACTTCAGTTCTCTAATTATAACCTTTTGTCCATAATAATTTGTTCACACACAAAAAAAGTTGAAAAGTGCTGAGAAATCATGGATTAGAAGATGACCGGGCAAACACATGAAAAGCTATGGTCATGAAAGCCAAGGTGACATACTGCTAATTAATTACAACAATTGCAATGGTAGGCTATCAATGTACCGTTTCCTATGTTTTTCGTTTTTTTGATGGGTTAACTTGGACTTGGTGAATAGTCAGGTATGATTTATTTCAAGAAGCAATAATGATTTTTTAACTGAACAAATTATCTTTAGAGATCAACAGTCACATTAGTTAGCTATGCAAAATAGGAAGCGGCTCAAAATAAAGATTTTAAGAATGGCAAGATATTAACTTGCTTTTTATTGAACATGTTCTTCATCATTACACGTGAAAGGTCAACCTGTTGAGACATTGCCCAATTCCCTAGAACTCCGTCAAAATTTCAAGTAATAGCCGCTGGTGCACTTGCATTGACCGACCATACTCCACAAACATAAATCTTAGATAGCAGCAGCATTGCCGATTAAAAAAGAAGCAAGTCTTTTCAAGTATTTCTATCTCTACACCAAGTCTAATCACCTAAATAATCTATGCCATGACATTCAACAAGGAAAAAGAATAGGAGAAGGATCCCTATGCAACTTCCCATCAGACAAACACCATTTTTTTTTATCTTTCTTTCACACCAGAACAATTAACCCTCGATGACCCTCTCCATGTTAAGAACGATGGAACATATTTCGGCATGCCACTCCGCGAACAAAGCGAATGAAGAGAGATCCAACCTAATTGAATATCTTTCGTCCGTTATCTCCTCGAGGAAAACGTCTAACCTTATGGAGACTAAGGGGGACTGCTGAAAAAGAGATAGCATAAAATAAGGATACGTAGACAAAGCATCCATGATATTCATAGAAAGCATCTTCGAACAATGCAACTTGCGTTGTGGGAGATGCCCGCCTGTAGGGGAGGGTCCAGCTTGCTTCTTGCTCAAAAGAACCACTTAGATCGTTTAACATCTCCGGCACAAACCCATTTTTTGACCTATTGGTCCTAGTATCATAGGCGATCTAGGCAGAAATGTTCATAACTGCTTCCGGATAGAGGAAGTAGCAATAGGGTAGATGATCCCTGATTCCATCTAACCGCTCTCTGGACTTGGAGTTTGAAGTCTTGATTAGCTCTGGACTGCTGATACATATGGTGTTAGCGACAGATGTGATGGTTAAGTATGTAAGTCATTGGCTATAGAAGGCAATCTACCTTATGGAACCCAGGACCACTTCATCCAATTCCTCTAATGTTGTCACTTTGTTCTTTCGAGAAGTAGTTACCTTGCGATCATTCATTTAGCTTTTCCTAGGACTTTAGAAGATCAAGAGAATATTTCTTTTGAGTGATCTTCATTCCACTATATGAGCGCTCAACTTGTAAAATTAAGGGATTTTATACCACTTCAAAGAAAGTAAGAGCCCAGATCGATAGCCCCTTGGGACAATCCTTCTTGTTATAAGCATCTTGCAAAGACCCTGTGATTTCACAGCTCTTGGCTTGCATTCGAATATTATGAACTGCTTTCTAAGGTGCCAAGTGATAAGAAAGCACATCCATAGAAAAGGGGTTTTGAGAAGAGGGGTAGTCTTGTGTGTAAGCATAGCATTTCTAGTTGAACCCGCCCAACCCAACTAAGAAGAAGCAAACTTGACAATCACATCTTTTTCCTTTTTGGAGGGTACTCCAAGTAGTGGGTTCCCCTGTCGATCTCACAGCAACCTTATCTTTTCTTTTCCTTTGAATCCTCTCTTTTTTCGGTAACTTAGCAACCACTCTAGCTTCGGATGTTAGAGCCTGCGATGGCCTCCTCAACGAAATGCCTAATGCTCCAGAGTTGGTATTCATACTCTTTGACTAACTGACTAAAGGCACTGAATGATGCTGAATGAAGGCCTAATTGAGGAACTGAAAGCAGCCTACGTTGGCTCGCTGAACACAAGCTCTGAAATCTGATTTTAACACATCATTGCCCCTTAAAAATGATTTGTTTGGTCCCTTCAAAGCATTGCAAGAGAAAACAACCTAAAAGCAAGGCATAAGGACTCTGTAAATCGCGAGAATGCATATTATGATGCTTGCATGAGTGATAGCTGATCTGCTCGTGTCTATGAGGGCAAAGGGCAGCTAACGTCATCATCTGTTGAGGCTATGATTTCTTCTTCCACCCTTCCCTTTTCTATTATAGTTCCTCAATTTCATAGCTTGTGCACAGTTGAGTGTAATAGAAATGAAGTGCCTCTCATGTTAAGCAAGTTAGAGCTACATAAGCTGTCTCGAGATCATTATAAGGACTACTCTCTTATTGTTGCAGCTTCTTCATTTCTTCATCAAGCTCTCAATCTTCTTCAAAGAAAGGTAACGAGGGGCAGAAGTAAGTTTCTTAAGTGAAGATCTAGGCGATCGGTGTTAAGGGAAACCTATAAGGCTACAAAACAATACAATACAAACTATATAATTGTTACCAAACTAGACAAAAAAAAAAAACTATCTCCTTCCACAAGATGATCAAGCTAGACAAACAAAAGGCCACATAAAAACTAACCAAATGACCAAGAAACATCATAATCAAGGTCATTTTAAGCTTCTGGAATTGATGTTGCCAACCTGTTTCATTGTTGCAAACTTGATGAGATGATTAGAGCTCCATTTCTCCTTAAAAAACGGGAAAAGTGATGTTTGCAGTATAAGATGCCCTCTAGAGCTGCATGGCTTGATGGGTTATGAGGCAACCTCTATGAGAGCACTTGAAACATGATTTGTGATAGGTCTCACTTCCACAGTTATCTATAATTTTACGTTCATAAATATAGAGTTAGCCACACCATTTTTTACGGTATATAAGTAAAAATACATAAATTGAAGCATAGGAATAGCTAAATCATCTAGAAAGCTATCATAATGCAAACTTCAAAGCACCTATAATCATTCTACAAGAAGTAATGATACACTTATCTGAAATCGATTGCAAGAAAGCACTTGCTAAGCAACATTTGACATTTGCAATGAGCAGTTTTTGCTCAAGCTACCTAACAACATTAACATGAGTTTCCCCTTGTAAGTAATTATCATTGATGCTTTAGAGTTCTAGAAGAAGGGAAAACAGAAAAGGGGAATTCTAAGTGCATAAAGCAAAAGAAGTCATGAAGTTTGTACATATTAAAAGCCTTCGAACAAAGTAAAGGCATGTCCATTCAAGAACAAGATAAATAAAAAGTGTGCAACAATGCATGCAATTACCAACAATGCGAAAATAGAATTCTATGTGAAATTACTCTTATAAAAAAACATTACTATCAAACTGGTAGCCACATGATCCATAACCCATATCAAAACTCTTTGAGATAAGCAAAATATACCTTCTCAAGTGAATAGGCAATTTTGCCATAAGTTGCACATTTACCTTGTGTACCAGAAAACATATAAGCGCCTCAAGCAAAGCATTATGAGTTGCCCTTCGGCTCATCAAATTGTTCACTGCGTCGCCAAGAGATAACAAGGACTAACAACTATCAGACTCAACTCCTATAATCAAAGAAGATGGACACACAGCAATTTCTAAAATGCTTGGTATTTCATAACATCTCCTCAAGAATTTTACTTACCATTTATATTATCACAAGAAGATTATCCAAAAGAGTAAAAGTCATACAATATACATGAGAAACAAGGAAAACCAGTAAATAAATCTCAACAAGCTATATTTTACCTTCTTTCACGATAAGCAAAGTGCAACCTAAGTCATGGCTATACAAACATTTCTTAAAGCAAGATGTTCCATTCGAATACTATTCACTCTCATGAAGACAAGCTTATAACATAGTTCTTTGTACAACGCAAGGATTAGACAGAATTACAATTCTTTACTAAAACTATCAGGATCCCCAATAGAACACTACAGAAGATTGATATATAAATAAATTGGAGCTAACAAAGTTTCCAGCATCAATATCATAACTATTGATTGCAGATGCTCAAGACACTGAAAAGAGTTTGATGACCCATACACAAAGAATAACGAATTTCTGTACATTTTACTGAACAACATACCGAGACAATTATGTCTCAAATAATCTGTTATCAACATTACAGCTAATGCTAAATTGTGATTCCACAAGAGCAAACGTAAGTTGTACCTGACTCAAAATGGTTCCATAAGATTTATTATGGTACTCCAACATCTAATCCAGAAGAATTCATCAATAATAAATACTATAGTAGCAACAAAAATATAAAATAATGGAATCCAAAATGAATTCAAAATAAGGACCTGATTAATGAATGGGGAAAAATCACTCATAATCACTGGCGGCATGATATATGGTAATTATATCTGCATAAAATAAATGACCCTATTAGCCTAATGTAATTAAATTATCCCAATGACTATAACTTTTGAGAATGATGTTTTTGTAGTTGTGGATAGGCACAGTCCATTATAACTAAATTAATACACCAAACTATTAAATACCCGACTAGGAATGGGCAAAATCATGTATATTCCCGGTGGTATAATGTATGGTGGCTACTGCATCTATATAAAAAAAAAAGACCAATAAAAAAAAACGTAATTATAAATGGAGGATTAAGAGCGGACAAACCTGATTATGAAAATTTAGATTCACTATAGGATCGCTAATGTTGTTAGGATAAAAGTTACTTCGAAACAAATTTGAATTACTCGAATAATTTGGGAAATGAGTTTCAACATGTGTTACTTGGACAATCAATTTTACATCACAAAATAATAAATATGTTAATGAAATCATGTAACATAACATAATCAAAAAATTTATCTAATAAACTTACTAGAATAGCATGTCACTCACCTTGACTTTCTATTTACGTTTTTTAATCAATATTTCTATTCTCATTGAGCATGTTCCTTTCTTAGATGTTCTCTTCTTTTTCTCATTTGAGCTACTAAACCTTTCATAACCCATTCCCTTTCCTTTCCTTCAGAGGGGGTCCAATACCGACATCTTGCACACAGAAGCCTCATCATCATCATCATCACTAACCCCATCATTAACAACTGCACTTGATTTATATAATAAAACTTCAACCTTTTCTTTTTCCATGTTCTTTGTTAATATTTTCATAGTATTTGTGTCTTCAGCTCCCAAACTCATCAGTTCCAAAAATTGTTGCATTAACATGGAAAATCAATTAAACTTAGATGCACCCGGTAACATTTGATGAGATTCACCATCCACAATCCTTTGTTTGACACCCTTAATCCATCTTTTCAAAATATAGGAAGATCGAACACCTATAATCGAGATGTTCTCACCCAACACTTTCAAGGCAAGGTGACACAACCACCCTTTCAATTTGAATAATTATATTCACATGAAACTGATAAGTCTGTAAGGTTAAATCTGGCTACATGTTCATGTTGAATCTCCAAACACCTAAGAGTATACAAATAAACTAATCCATCAAACATAGTACCTGAAATAAAATAAACTTTGCAATAATTCTTCATTGAACCTTTCAAAATTGTATGAGTATATAATGAAGTAGCATGCGTCAAGATCCCACTATTCGAAAGTTGCAATTTGGGCTTTTCACGAGAACTGTAACTATCTTGACTTTCTATTTCTCTCATGTGTTTCACTTGTTTTTCATATTGATGAACAAATTCTACAATGGTCAATGTCTTGATCAATAATGTTGAAAGACATTATTGGCACTCTCACTCTTTGGCTGATCTTATACCACTTGAAAAAGTATCACGATTAAAATTAATCGTGATACTTTTTCAAGTGGTATAAGATCAAGCCAAAAGAGTGAGAGTGCCAATAATGTCTTTCAACATAATTGATCAAGACATTGACCATTGTAGAATTTGTTCATCAATATGAAAAACAAGTGAAACACATGAGAGAAATAGAAAGTCAAGATAGTTACAGTTCTCGTGAAAAGCCCAAATTGCAACTTTCGAATAGTGGGATCTTGACGCATGCTACTTCATTATATACTCATACAATTTTGAAGGTTCAATGAAGAATTATTGCAAAGTTTATTTTATTTCAGGTACTATGTTTGATGGATTGTTTATTTGTATACTCTTAGGTGTTTGGAGATTCAACATGAACATGTAAGCCAGATTTAACCTTACAGACTTATCAGTTTCATGTGAATATAAATTATTCAATTGAAAGGGTGGTTGTGTCACCTTGCCTTGAAAGTGTTGGTGAGAACCATCTCGATTATAGGTGTTCGATCTTCCTATATTTTGAAAAGATGGATTAAGGGTGTCAAACAAAGGATTGTGGATGGTGAATCTCATCAAATGTTACAGGGTGCATCTAAGTTTAATTGATTTTCCATGTTAATGCAACAATTTTTGGAACTGATGAGTTTGGGAGCTGAAGAACAAATACTATGAAAATATTAACAAAGAACATGGAAAAAGAAAAGGTTGAAGTTTTATATAAAATCAAGTGCAGTTGTTAATGATGGGGTTAGTGATGATGATGATGATGAGGCTTCTGTGTGCAAGATGTCGGTATTGGACCCCCTCTGAAGGAAAGGAAAGGGAATGGGTTATGAAAGGTTTAGTAGCTCAAATGGAAAAAGAGAGAACATCTAAGAAAGGAACATGCTCAATGAGAATAGAAATATTGATTAAAAAACGTAAATAGAAAGTCAAGGTGAGTGACATGCTATTCTAGTAAGTTTATTTAGATAAATTTTTTGATTATGTTATGTTACATGATTTCAATTAACATATTATTATTTTGTGATGTAAAATTGATTGTCCAAGTAACACATGTTGAAACTCATTTCCCAAATTATTCGAGTAATTCAAAATGTTTCGAAGTAACTTTTATCCTAACAACATTAGCGATCCTTTAGTGAATCTAAATTTTCATAATCAGGTTTGTCGCTCTTAATCCTCCATTTATAATTACGTTTTTTTTTTTGGTCTTTTTTTTTTATATAGATGCAGTAGCCACATACATTATACCACCGGGGAATATACATGGATTTTGCCCATTCCCTAGTCGGTATTTAATAGTTTGGTGTATTAATTTAGTTATAATGGACTGTGCCTATCCACAATACTAAAAAACATCATTCTCAAAAGTTATAGTCATTGGATAATTTAATTACATTAGGCTAATAGGGTCATTTATTTTATGCAGATATAATTACCATATATCATGCCGCCAGTGATTATGAGTGATTTTTCCCCATTCATAATCAGGTCCTTATTTTGAATTCATTTTGGATTCCAATTATTTTATATTTTTGTTGCTACTATAGTATTTATTATTGATGATTCTTCTGGATTAGATGTTGGAGTACCATAATAAATCTTATGGAACCATTTTGAGTCAGGTACAACTTACGTTTGCTCTTGTGGAATCACAATTTAGCATTAGCTGTAATGTTGATAACAGATTATTTGAGACATAATTGTCTCGGTATGTTGTTCAGTAAAATGTACAGAAATTCGTTATTCTTTGTGTATGGGTCATCAAACTCTTTTCAGTGTCTTGAGCATCCTGCAATCAATAGTTATGATATTGATGCTGGAAATTGTTTAGCTCCAATTATTTATATATCAATCTTCTGTAGTGTTCTATTGGGGATCTGATAGTTTTAGTAAAGAATTGTAATTCTGTCTAATCCTTGCGTTGTACAAAGAACTATGTTATAAGCTTGTCTTCATGAGAGTGAATAGTATTCGAATGGAACATCTTGCTTTAAGAAATGTTGTATAGCCATGACTTAGGTTGCACTTTGCTTATCAGTGAAAGAAGGTAAAATATAGCTTGTTGAGATTTATTTTACTGGTTTTCCTTGTTTCTCATGTATATTGTATGACTTTTACTCTTTTGGATAATCTTCTTGTGATAATATAAATGGTAAGTAAAATTCTTGAGGAGATGTTATGAAAATACCAAGCATTTTAGAAATTGCTGTGTGTCCATCTTCTTTGATTATAGGAGTTGAGTCTGATAGTTGTTAGTCCTTGTTATCTCTTGGCGACGCAGTGAACAATTTGATGAGCCGAAGGGCAACTCATAATGCTTTGCTTGAGGCGCTTATATGTTTTCTGGTACACAAGGTAAATGTGCAACTTATGGCAAATTGCCTATTCACTTGAGAAGGTATATTTTGCTTATCTCAAAGAGTTTTGATATGGGTTATGGATCATGTGGCTACCAGTTTGATAGTAAGTTTTTTATAAGAGTAATTTCACATAGAATTCTATTTTCGCATTGTTGGTAATTGCATGCATTGTGCACACTTTTTATTTATTGTTCTTGAATGGACATGCCTTTACCTTTGTTCGAAGGCTTTTAATATGTACAAAACTTCATGACTTCTTTTGCTTTATGCACTTAGAATTCCCCTTTTCTGTTTCCCTCTTCTAGAACTCTAAAGCATCAATGATAATTACTTACAAGGGAAACTCATGTTAATGTTGTTAGGTAGCTTGAGCAAAAAACTGCTCATTGCAAATGTCAAAATGTTGCTTAGCAAGTGCTTTCTTGCAATCGATTTCAGATAAGTGTATCATTACTTCTTGTAGAATGATTATAGGTGCTTTGAAGTTGCATTATGATAGCTTCTAGATGATTTAGCTATTCCTATGCTTCAATTTATGTATTTTTACTTATATACCGTAAAAAAATGGTGTGGCTAACTCTATATTTATGAACGTAAAATTATAGATAACTGTGGAAGTGAGACCTATCACAAATCATGTTTCAAGTGCTCTCATAGAGGTTGCCTCATAACCATCAAGCCATGCAGCTCTAGAGGGCATCTTATACTGCAAACATCACTTTTCCAGTTTTTAAGGAGAAATGGAGCTCTAATCATCTCATCAAGTTTGCAACAATGAAACAGGTTGCAACATCAATTCCAGAAGCTTAAAATGACCTTGATTATGATGTTTCTTGGTCATTTGGTTAGTTTTTATGTGGCCTTTTGTTGTCTAGCTGATCATCTTGTGGAAGGAGATAGTTTTTTTTTTTGTCTAGGTTTGGTAACAATTATATAGTTTGTATTGTATTGTTTTGTAGCCTTATAGGTTCCTTAACACCGATCGCCTAGATCTTCACTTAAGAAACTTACTTCTGCCCCTCGTTACCTTCTTTGAAGAAGATTGAAGAGCTTGATGAAGAAATGAAAGAAGCTGCAACAATAAAGAGAGTAGTCCTTATAATGATCTCGAGACAGCTTATGTAGCTCTAACTTGCTTAACATGAGAGGCACTTCATTTCTATTACACTCAACTGTGGCACAAGCTATGAAATTGAAGGAACTATAATAGAAAAGGGAAAGGGTGGAAGAAGAAATCATAGCCTCAAACAGATGATGACGTTTAGCTGCCCTTTGCCTCATAGACACGAGCAGATCAGCTATCACTCATGCAAGCATCATAATATGCATTCTCGCGATTTACAGAGTCCTTATGCCTTGCTTTTAGGTTGTTTTCTCTTGCAATGCTTGAAGGGACCAAACAAATCATTTTTAAGGGGCAATGATGTGTTAAATCAGATTTCAGAGCTTGTGTTCAGCGAGCCAACGTAGGCTGCTTTCAGTTCCTCAATTAGGCCTTCATTCAGCATCATTCAGTGCCTTTAGTCAGTAGTCAAAGAGTATGAATACCAACTCTGGAGCATTAGGCATTTCGTTGAGGAGGCCATCGCAGGCTCTAACATCCGAAGCTAGAGTGGTTGCTAAGTTACGAAAAAAGAGAGGATTCAAAGGAAAAGAAAAGATAAGGTTGCCTGTGAGATCGACAGGGGAACCCACTACTTGGAGTACCCTCCAAAAGGAAAAAGATGTGATTGTCAAGTTTGCTTCTTCTTAGTTGGGGCTTGGGGGTTCAACTAGAAATGCTATGCTTACACACAAGACTACCCCTCTTCTCAAAACCCCTTTTCTATGGATGTGCTTTCTTATCACTGGCACCTTAGAAAGCAGTTCATAATATTCGAATGCAAGCCAAGAGCTGTGAAATCACAGGGTCTTTGCAAGATGCTTATAACAAGAAGGATTGTCCCAATGGGGCTATCGATCTGGGCTCTTACTTTCTTTGAAGTGGTATAAAATCCTTAATTTTACAAGTTGAGCGCTCATATAGTGGAATGAAGATCACTCAAAAGAAATATTCTCTTGATCTTCTAAAGTCCTAGGAAAAGCTAAATAGAATGATCGCAAGGTAAACTACTTCTCGAAAGAACAAAGTGACAACATTAGAGAATTGGATGAAGTGGTCCTGGGGTTCCATAAGGTAGATTGCATTCTATAGCCAATGACGTACATACTTAACCATCACATCTGTCGCTAACACCATATGTATCAGCAGTCCAGAGCTAATCAAGACTTCAAAACTCCAAGTCCAGAGAGCGGTTAGATGGAATCAGGGATCATCTACCCTATTGCTACTTCCTCTATCCGGAAGCAGTTATGAACATTTCTGCCTAGATCGCCTATGATACTAGGACCAATAGGTCAAAAAAATGGGTTTGTGCCGGAGATGTAAACGATCTAAGTGGTTCTTTTGAGCAAGAAGCAAGCTGGACCCTCCCCTACAGGCGGGGCATCTCCACAACGCAAGTTGCATTGTTCGAAGATGCTTTCTATGAATATCATGGATGCTTTGTCTACGTATCCTTATTTTATGCTATCTCTTTTTCAGCAGTCCCCCTTAGTCTCCATAAGGGTAGACGTTTTCCCGAGGAGATAACGGACGAAAGATATTCAATTAGGTTGGATCTCTCTTCATTCGCTTTGTTCGCGGAGTGGCATGCCGAAATATGTTCCATCGTTCTTAACATGGAGAGGGTCATCGAGGGTTAATTGTTCTGGTGTGAAAGAAAGATAAAAAAAAAAATGGTGTTTGTCTGATGGGAAGTTGCATAGGGATCCTTCTCCTATTCTTTTTCCTTGTTGAATGTCATGGCATAGATTATTTAGGTGATTAGACTTGGTGTAGAGATAGAAATACTTGAAAAGACTTGCTTCTTTTTAATCGGCAATGCTGCTGCTATCTAAGATTATGTTTGTGGAGTATGGTCGGTCAATGCAAGTGCACCAGCGGCTATTACTTGAAATTTTGACGGAGTTTCTAGGGAATTGGGCAATGTCTCAACAGGTGACCTTTCACGTGTAATGATGAAGAACATGTTCAATAAAAGCAAGTTAATATCTTGCCATTCTTAAATCTTTATTTTGAGCCGCTTCCTATTTTGCATAGCTAACTAATGTGACTGTTGATCTCTAAAGATAATTTGTTCAGTTAAAAAATCAATTTGCTTCTTGAAATAAATCATACCTGACTATTCACCAAGTCAAGTTAACCCATCAAAAAACGAAAAACATAGGAAACGGTACATTGATAGCCTACCATTGCAATTGTTGTAATTAATTAGCAGTATGTCACCTTGGCTTTCATAACATAAGCTTTTCATGTGTTTGCCCGGTCATCTTCTAATCCATGATTTCTCAGCACTTTCAACTTTTTTTGTGTGTGATGGACAAAATTATTAATTAGAGACAAAAGGTTATAAAAATTTAATTGAGGTTCTTGTATTTGTGACGTAGGTGACACATCGGCACACCACCACCGAACACATATTCTTTCTTTGGATAAGTATGAAATCAATCAGAAAGCATCGCCAAAGATCTATGGATTGCAAGAAAATGATGCAAAAGAAGAATTCGAGAACAAAACAATTTTTTCCAATAAAAATTTGCTGGAACAAATTAATAATGGGAAAAGGAAATAACCACGTTACATCAGTAAAATTCTCAAAAAGGACTTGCTCTCAAGCCATTCCATGGGGTGACTACTGAAACAAAAGTATCTTCCCAAGTTTTGTAGAACATCTAGTCGATACTTGAGGAAGGCATAACTTTCAATTTGTGCCTTAGCCTCTGTACAGCCCTTTCAGACCCTCCTCCCTAATGATTGCACTTATAGTCAACCGGTCTAATATCAGTTTGAAAAGCTCATATGGTAACATAAGACCATAAGAGCTAAGAAAAGATAACCATCTCCGTATAAACATAATGAAAAGCAAAAGTAAGTGAAGATATTGATGCACACAAAATGGAATCATAAGTTTGGATACCTTCGGGACTTCAAAGGGACATAGAAGAGTGCCAGCAATGCTGCAACTGCATTGGCAACGGTAATGACAACTGGAGAGATCTAGTAGAGGGACAACGATTCAAACTACCTAATCGCACCTTGGGACCCTCATTCTACTTCCACTATTCTTGTGCAAATGTCATCGCTCGTTTGGACACACTCAAATGTTCCAAGGTCAATTTCCTGGGTAGGAATGATATAGAGCATAGTGCTTGTATTGCCAGCCTAAAGCCCTAACCAATTAGGTATAACACAGGCAGCACCAAGCACTTGCTTTCACTTTAGATAAAAAAAAGTTGCAACCTATTACAACGACCATGCGGTCCATGATAGAACTGGCAGAAACATACATCTATCACGCAATACCCTAAATCATGTTGATTCAATTAGCAGCACAAACAACAAAAAATGATCCCAATTCAAACAGAAAATACACATACCCACACAACTGAACATCTTCACCAATAAAAGTCATAGCGCTGGAAGAAATTTGGGAGTACGTTTTTATAGACATTCATGGCATGTAAATATAATATTCTATGCACTAGCTAATAAAAGAAAGCAGTTCTCCAACAGACAAAGGTAGCATATAAGAATATGCATTATTTTAGATCTAATAAGTCACGGAACACTTGTGCCAATGACCTACATATCACAACACACACGAGTTATCTCAAATCTAACATTAAAAACAGGATACCCCAATTTCGTAAATTGGAAGTCGACTAAATATGGTGCTCGAAACTGTTTACCAAAAAAAAAAAGTTTCACATACATCCTTACCTTTCGGATGCGTGCACGCTCTAGAGGGTAGATGATTTTGTGTTCCCTAGTCAGTACAATGGTCATTACAAACCTCTCACCATCTTCAATTGAGGAGTGAGCTAACATGGCTTTTGCATCCCACTGTTAGTAATGCATACAGGAATTTACTAAGAGGGTGGGGGGGAGTACATGGATGGCGAGGGCAAGGGATGGGGAAGGAGAGATGAGCTGCGATTTGGCCTGGCTGTTCGGTGTTCGTGGACAAGAGCTCTCTACTAGGTCGTGAGTCAATTTGGGAGGGAGAAGTGAGACAGGAGAGAGAGAGAGAGCAAAGCTAGGCTTGTCAGGTCGCGAGTCGAGAGGGATGGGGATGGAGTAAGAGAGATTAGCAGTGATTTGGTGACAGCCGAGGTGGAGGCGATGGCGTGTTTTGTCGAACGAGAGAGAGCAGAGCTTGGTCACGAGTAGAGAGCGAGAGAAAGAGAGTAGAGCATCGTAGGAGGGATGAGGTCACGGCAGAGCAGAGGTGTTTGTCGGGACCTACAACGGCGTCGTCGATTTGGGAGGAGAAGGCGTCGTGGAGAAATCTAACGAGATAGGAAAGAAAGAGGGTCGAGATAGGAGAGAGCAAGGATCTTCTTCTTGTCTTTTCTATTAGAGAGCTTTCACCCGCGCGTTTTTAAAAAAATTGACCAGTGGGCCTAACAGCCACGTGTCACCCAATGAATGGTGAGTTGCACCACGTCAGCTCTACAAGTTTGCATGCAATATTTTCTCGATCCGCTGCCGTCGGCAGCGTTGCTAGTGGCCACTATTGTCCCCGTCAGAAGAGGGGGGTTTTACCTCTGTTTACTTTTTTTGATTTCTCATTTGTTTCTTTCCAATAGTAATTGTTCTTTAATTTGAGATTTGTTCAACTAAAATGAGTTCGAAATGGGTATTGTCCCAACCCATTGAAACCCACATCCTATTAAAGCTCTGATCTCTGAAATCCATTTCGGCCCATCCTTTAAATTTTAGGCGTTTCATTTTATTACTTGACCATTGGATATGAAATTACAAAGATTTCTATAACCATTTCATCGTCTCTAGATAAGGATTCTAAAAACAGCTTTCGTTATATATTTTTTGTGTTCGTTGTTTTTTTTTAGGATTGTGGAAAGCGAGAGACGGTTTTCATAGTTTTCATAGAAGAAAATCATCGACCACCCTCACATGCGTACGTGTAGTGATCAAGCACTATCTAATTAATATTCATTTTTGTCAATGATATTTATAATAGATTGGTAACGAATTTTTTGCAGCCATAAACCGTATTTATACAAAAACAATATACCGATCATCAAGACATCGTCTATTTATTTTTAGATGGTACCTTT
>JAGVVM010000534.1:0-38707 GCA_019149425.1 Psidium friedrichsthalianum | reverse complement strand
TGGAGCTTCGATAGGAGTGACGTTTGCTGGAGATGGATCGACACAGGTGTGTCCATCTGCAGTGTTAGATATTCCCTCTTCAGCTATGTCCCTTTTCTTGGCCACACCCTTGTTGACCTCTTGAAGTGCTCGACCGTTTCTCAGAGTTACCGCCTTCACATGCTCCCTTGGGTTAACCTCAGTGTCGCTCGGAAGTGATCCTTGCGGCCGAGAGTTCATGGCCTGCGCCAATTGACTGACTTGGTTCTCTAAATTCCGGATCGAAGCCGCCTGATTCTTCATCAAAGCATCTTGGTTGGCTATATACTTCATCATCATTTCTTCAAAGTTTGGCTTTTTATCCGGCTCATGAACTCGAGGTTGCTGGAAACCTGGGGGTTGCTGAAATCCTGAATGTTGTGGTGCTCGCGGCTCAGCTCCTTGTTGCCCTCTCCACGAAAAGTTTGGATGGTTTCGCCACCCCGGGTTGTATGAGTTGGAGTAGGGTTGTTCCGCTGGTTTTCGATGAAGTTCGCTTCCTCCATGCTTGTCGAGCATTGATCTGTGGTGTGCATCCCTCCGCATATCTCGCAGCCGCTTGAAGTCCCTTGCACTGAATTAACACTCACCGTCTCGAATTTCTTTGTGAGTGCTGACAGTTGAGCTTGAATTGATGTCAAGGCATCAACTTCGAGTGCTCCAGGTGCTCTCCTTCTAGACATCCGATCAGAGTGCTGATTCGGCATACAGGTTCTTCTCATTGTCTCCAGGAGTTCTAACCCTTCGACATAAGACTTCTTCAAGAATGATCCATTCGATGCCAGGTTCAAGTCCTTGCGCGAAGACTCTGTCAGCCCGTTATAGAAAGCTTCCAACTGTCTCCACCCCGGAAGGTCATGGTAGGGGCATTGGATCAAAAGATTCTTGAAACGCTCCCATGCTTCCACAAAGGATTCCATGTCTTGCTGTTGAAACGTCGTAATCTCGTTCCTCATCTGCGATATCTTCGATGGAGGGAAGTATTGGTCCAGAAAAGCCTCCTCCATTTGTGCCCATGTGGTTATAGAATTCACCGGGAGTGAATTGAACCACCCCCATGCTCTGTCCTTTAGCGAAAATGGGAACAGCTTCAACCTGATTGCATCTTGTGGAACCCCGTTCTGCCTGAATGTGTCACAGACGCTCAGGAACTTGCTCAAATGCTCGTGCGGGTCCTCCATCGGTGAACCTCTGAATTGCACTGAGTTTTGGATCATCTGCATCACTGAGGTCTTGATCTCATAGTCACGAGCTTGGATAGCTGGTGGTGCAATGCAAGATCGATGCACATGCGGCCTCGCCGATGTGAACTCCACCATTGGTCTGTTGTCCAAATCCAGCACTGCTTCATTAACTTCCACCTGAACCAGATTATTCCCAGCCGGGTTTACCTGGTTATGATCAGCCATGTTTGTCTGTTGTGCTCTTGACCCTTGCCGGAGTAGCCTGTGAAAAGTTCTCTCGATTTCAGGATCGAAAGGAATCAGCTCTACGCTCCGACTGCGTCTCATGCACCAGAAATAAAACAAAAATTAAATAAAGAAATAAGTAAATTAAACAATAAGTAAAACTTGATCGTCAATTGATCACCGATACTCAAGGTAAAAGAAATTTCGTTAGAAAACGAGTCCCCGGCAACGGCGCCAAATTTGATGCGCGTCGTCAACGCAACAAAAATAAATCCTTATCCGACCTAACTAAGATATAGCAAGGGCAAGCAAGGGTCGAATCCACAGGGAATCGTATTACGAAATTCTCTTAACGTTGCTCTCGACAATCGTTCAAGGTCAAGTTGAAAATAAAGATTGAAATAGTCGAATTAAAAAATGATAACGAGAAATAACAATGCAACAATCAATAGCGAAAAGATCTAGGACATATAACTTCCCCTCGCGACATATGCATTCAATCCCTCCCTCTCTAATGCTATCGAATCATCCAATTGCTAACCTAGGATTCTAATATCTCCTCATACTTCTTCCGAATGTAAGAAAACGTATCACCGGTATCGAATTACTCACTCTATTCCTAGGCAAGTGAATTAGTGGTGACCCATTATGTTTCAATCCTAATTGGTTACCCTAGGCGTTCCGGTATATCCCTATCCTTCACACGATTAGTCCGGTTTTCCAACACTTAGACTACTGGGGTTATCCAAGTCGTGATCTAAATCTAGACTACTCTCCCGAGTCTCCCTAGATTATTGAATCTATGCTAATTGGTGGCCAATCAATCAACATGCATTAAGAACAACAAGGATAAACAATTGGAGAAATTCAATTAACATAAGCAAAGGAGCTCATGAAACACATAGGAACACGAGGTTCCGTCATAGTCCTAGAAAATAAATTAGTTCATGATGGAAAAATCAAATATCGCTGTTCTAGAAGAAAACATGAAGAACGACATAAGAAAACTAGAAAAAGAGATAAGAAATCTTGTCTTCCGTCTTCCGACTAGTAGATTAGCCCCCTTGATCTCTAATTCCGTCCGAGAACCTCGTTGTCACTCCTCTGCCGTCTCTTGTTCCTCGCAGAATTGCCGTCTTTCTTCCTCCCAAAAGTCTCTACTCTTCGTCCAAAAAAAATTGCAGCCGCCCCAGCAGAAGTTCGCTTCAAAAGGTCATCCCCTAGGGTTATTTGCTCTTTCCTATTTAAACTCCCTAAGATATTTCTAAGATATCATCCAAGAATAATATTCTTTCAGCCCTTAAAATAAGAAAACCAAATCCTAAAATATCACAACAGAATATTCTAATAGGATAAAATCTTCATGCTGTGGCAACAAGGGAAAAATCTCGCGTCGCGCATTTTTGACTGCGTGCAGATGGATGCATCCGTCTAGGACGGATGCATCCATCTCGGTTCTGTCTGCCACGACTTTAAGGCTGCAGTTTTCCAAAACTTCTCACTGATGCTCTTCACTTCATTCTTCCTCCTCACACCTGCACATAACAAGACCACACTAAGAAACTCGAGCATGAAAACATGAGGATTAATATAAAAAGCATCAAACCACAACCAAAAAAAATAAAATAAAGTAAAGCAAAAACACTAAAAACTAAATAAAACTCGAACGACTAAACTCAATTTTCCTCATTTTAGAAGCACTTTAACTCTACTTTTGTAGAGTTATCAGTAGAGTTTGCATGCATAAATAGGTATTTTAAAGAATTTGATTCAATTCAAAATCGCTATTCTATGTATCCTAAGTCTTGGTGGGTTATTCATGGTACATGTGCACCTATGCTTAAAAGCATAGCCTTAAAGCTTCTTGCACAACCTTCATCTTCATCATGTGCCTAAAGGAATTGGAGTACTTACTCCTTTGTGCACTCGGTGAGAAAAAATAAGATGACCCCAAACGTGCAGAAGATTTGGTTTACATTTCTAACAACTTTTGTCTTCTATCAAGAAAAAATCCACAATATCGGAAGGAGAAACCCAAATGTGGGATATTAGCGGAAATCCATTTGACACGTTTGAAAATGTTGAGGTGCTTGAAGTTGCGAGTCTTTCATTTGATGAGCCAGAGATTGAGTCTGTTGTTTTTTTAGAAGAAGTGGGTAGTATAGATGTAAATGAATGAGTTATTATTATAGTTATGACGGTGAAAGGTGGATCGTTTCTTTTTGTTGGACTTATTGATAAATGTTAAACTTAATGGTGGAATGTGGATTAATTATCTTTTTTCCCCTCAAGTTTCATTTTGGAGTTTCAAATCTGCTAAAGCTATTTTACTTTACTGTAGAAGTTGTGGATATGCAATATTTCGGGGAAGATATAAAATGAAATGCCAAAGTTGAGTGGCTTACATCGTACTTTGAGCACATGCAGGTGAACTGTATTTCCTTACTAATAGGTAGAATGAATTTTAGATTGAATCAAATTAACTATAATTTTTCATGTATATAAAATATATATTTAATATACGTGTCCCAACGTGTCGAAAATTTGTATTTTTTAGAAATGATGTGTCGACTATCGTGTCATGTCGTATCGCGCGTCCATGTCGGTGCCACCTACGTCATAACTGCCATTAGAGATTTTATCAAATATTTCAAAAATATTGAAATATCCAACAAGTACAACTTGCAATTTATCTTCTCAGTTTTCTGATAAATTGATTCTTACACTATTAGCTATCGATTTATTGCTTGAATAATGATAATGATGTATTGGAAAATATTTTTCATCATTTGGTGAATAATTTAATTTGATTTTTCGCAGCGTTGTTTGGCCGAAACATATTATGTGATACAATTAGTATTAATGTAAACAATTTTTATAAACTTAAAACAAAATCGACTTTTTAAATATTTTTATATTTTTTCTTTTTTTTCTTTTTCCTTCTTCCTCTATTGCCGCCGGCTGGCGACGGCCACATGTGAGCTCAAGGATCACCGACCTCGAGCACTCATCATTGCTGTGGCTGGGCACAGCCGACGACAAAGGAAAGAAGAAGAAAATGTGAAGGAAAAGAAGGAGGAAAGATTAGTGAAATTAAAAAAAAAAATCATTTTCCTTGCTTTTAAAAGTGTCTCTTTCGATAGGCGGAAAATATTTTCCTTAACTAGTTATTTTATGTGAATCAAATGCCTAAAAATTTGAAAAAAACAAAAAAAAGAATAACAACAACCACAACAAGGGAGACTTGATCGCCACTTTCATTGAGTGTGAATATGTTAATATCATAGCCCAATCATTTTGGTGGGGACAAGAATTATATAACCAAGAAGCTGGGCGGTCCCGCTTGATTAACCTAATATTTCATGCAGATGTAGGGGTATCCGAATTGGCCCCAAGTGGCACACTCCGATTGGTGGGAAAAATCTGAATTTACAATAGCTATCTCGGGAAATTCTCCATCACTTTATGTACCCCCAAAATAAAAACAAAAAAATAAAAAATTTCGAAAGATATTGTAAATGGAGTAGAGAGCGCCAAGTAGATAGACAAAGATCGAACTGACTTGCAAAGCCAATAGGAATTCAAATAGAGATCTCCAAGATAAGGACCCTCGTGGATTTATATTATAGCCCAACAAAGGCCCAACGAAACCATCGCCACTTCATCTCAACGCTCTCATTTATCGCTAGGCACACATCAAGCTCCCAAACCCACTCCACAATGGCAGCTTCCACCATGGCTCTCGCCTCCCCATCCCTCGCCGGACAGGCGGTGAAGCTCTCCCCCTCCACTCCCGAGCTCCTCGGCAACGGGAGAGTCTCCATGAGGAAAACTGGCAAGCCCGTCTCCTCCGGGAGCCCGTGGTACGGCCCGGACCGCGTCAAGTACCTTGGCCCCTTCTCCGGCGAGCCCCCGAGCTACCTCACCGGCGAGTTCCCAGGTGACTATGGCTGGGACACCGCCGGGCTCTCGGCCGACCCCGAGACCTTCGCCAAGAACCGTGAGCTCGAGGTCATCCACTGCAGGTGGGCCATGCTCGGCGCCCTGGGTTGCGTCTTCCCGAGCTTTTGGCCCGCAATGGCGTCAAGTTCGGCGAGGCCGTGTGGTTCAAGGCCGGCGCCCAGATCTTCAGCGAGGGAGGGCTCGACTACCTAGGCAATCCCAGCCTGATCCACGCCCAGAGCATCCTAGCCATCTGGGCCTGCCAGGTCATCTTGATGGGAGCCGTCGAGGGCTACCGTATTGCCGGCGGCCCACTCGGCGAGATCACCGACCCGCTCTACCCCGGCGGAGCTTCGACCCGTTGGGACTGGCCGATGACCCGGAGGCCTTCGCTGAGCTCAAGGTGAAGGAGATCAAGAACGGCAGGCTCGCCATGTTCTCCATGTTTGGGTTCTTCGTGCAGGCCATTGTGACAGGAAAGGGTCCATTGGAGAACTTGGCTGACCACCTTGCCGACCCAGTCAACAACAACGCTTGGGCATATGCCACCAACTTCGTCCCTGGAAAGTGAGTCTGGGGATGACAAATACAGTTCGGTTTCCACTGAGAGTCCTGAGTGGGATTGTCATTTCATTGATGTGATGTGGACTGGTTGGAAACGATCCTTTTAACAGGTGTGAATGACGTGCATTGCTGCCAGCTTTAGTGGCACATTCAATCATCTTCCGTCGCTTTCAACTCAACTCTCGCGTTTGCGGCTTAAGATTCATACATTTATCTGCAAACGCCATCCTCGAAAGCTTTCTATCAGAATGAAGGATTCGCCGGCGCGGGTCTGCCGTCGAAACAAAATGATCCTTTTGACAGTAAATATAAACACATAATAATCTAATCAGATATCTTAATAAGTTCTAGATCGTGTTGGATGAGCATGTTCGTATTGCAGATGAGAGACGTCCTTTCACCCAAATTCATGAACAATGTAAAATGGATAGCGCACAAGTGGGTACATGACTTTTCCGTGTGTGATTTTCCAGTGAAATACGTAAAGCCTTTCTTCGCCATATTAGTTTCGGGGATCGGCGCCATCGCCCGCATTTGGTATTCCAGCGAAATGCAAAAGGCCATTTCGTCTATCGCTATCAATGCACCAGCTGATCATCCTTGAATCTTTCGTTCTCGACATCGGAACGCAGACATCGAGCTCTTCATGCGGTAAAATCAAATCTATCTATCTATCTTAACAAGTCCATTTACATCTCTATTCTCGATCGTAATTATTAAATTACGGAGTTTCGACAAAATAGAAGTCTTGGAGGAGCGGGGGGAGAATCAGACTCCAAAAATTTTAGCTCTTGTTCTCTACTGAAGAATAGTAATGGAACACACCATAACGTCTTCTTCTTGTGAATGGAAAAAATCTGGAATGGAAAGAAGCCAATAAAACTTAAACAATATTCATTGTACATTTTTACACAAGAGAGGAGTAAAGATGCACCGTAAATTATTATCAAATGTCAATGAAAATAGTCAATTACCTGTTTTGCCCTCAAAATCTTATTGAAAATTCATTTTTACCTTTTTAAAAAGCGAATCCCTAAAATCATCATCATCTTCTTCTTCTTCAGGGTGATTGGCAAAGACCGCCTAGGGTTGCATGACCCTAGGCAGCCTCCAATGACGATCGCCGACGTCGAACCTGGCTCACCATTGGCCAAAGCTAATTGGCGAAATTTTTTCTTTTGCCAAACACTACTTAACTCAAAGTTACATTTTAATGATTTTTTACCTAACGCCATTTGCATTTCACAAAACTGCTTAGACTAAAGATATTTGCATTTGCTTAAAGTGCATTTTTAAAACCGAACCAAACGTATCCTTATTCTTTCTGAGGAATATCCGATGGTCAACTGATCATGGCCCAAGTAGCCATGCGGGCCCGTCAAGCCAACGGGCATCAATAGTCCACGGGCTTGTTCTTGCCCGACTGCTAAGAGGTACTGCCATAACTAACAACGTGATACATGCCTTATGTATGTTCCATTTCTTTCACTGAAAATAAATAAGTTGAAAATTATTTTATAAAAATCAATCACTTATATCACTTGAAGTGATTAGTCAATTCAAATCTTTTCTTTATCGATAATAATGCATGGCTAAATAATTTTGTGAACTTTTTTTTATAAGTGGCATATCGATTATTTTTAAAAAAATATTTCTCAAATTTCCACGAAACAAAGGAGGGGGATTTCTTTGTGGTTGGGTCAACGTCCGCCGTCCGAAGGATGCGCTCCAACTACTTCTCTTCACTCGAGCGAGTCGAGAAGCGACTCAAACTCGACCTCGGCCAAACACCGCAAACCACCGCTTCATCATCCCTCGACCATTCTCCGACCTCCCTCTCCACCTTCTCTCCTCCCTACCCCACCACCACCAGCCCTCGATCCTCCCCCTCCCCCTCTTCAAGACAGCAGCGAAGCACCAGAAGCGTTCCTCTCTTGCTCTCCCCAGTTCCATTCTCCGCCCAAATCTCCTCCGCCGGCGGCGACGGAGATCGACGCCGGTCCGGCCGACGACATCGACCGGTTGATGCGGATGCTCGGTTTGGGAACCCCGGCTGAAGCCTCGTGGAGGAGGAGGAGGAGGAGGTGGAGCGGGTTGCGGAGACGCCGGGGCTTGCGAGTGCGAGGAGGGTTCTACGAGCGAATCGCCGGCGTGAAGGGGCCCAAGTGCCGGAAGGAGGCGGAGAGACTGGATAGGTGGATTGAGTGCTTTTTGAACGGCAGCGGCGGTGGTGATGGGGATGAGAGGGTGGAGCCGTTGAGGTTGGTGCATTTGCTTCTGGGTAAAGCCGCGTCCGTCTGCGAGGGCGGTGGTTGCGGCTCTGGTGGGTTGGTGTTTCCTTCCACTGTGGATGAGTTTCTTCGTAACGATCCTCCTGGTCCTGATGGTTAAGCCCCCAAAAAGGTACAGAAAAGATGACATTTTGAGCAATCTTTACAAGGTTTTGCAATTGTTTGAAGTTGATCCGCGTGATCATTTTAGTTATTTGCGAGGAATTCTCAAATTCTTTGATGGTTTATGTATGAGTTCTTGTTTGTCGGAATGTGATGCTCTGTAGAGAGTGAGGCTGAGTTTAATGCAACGAGAAGATATATTTGTGCAATTCTTGTTTCTGGGCTTTTTTCTCTGATCAATCTCTGGACTACTTGTCATTCGCCATCTCTTTTCCCTCGTTCAATCTGAAACTGTGATGAAGTAAGCCCGGGACAAGCAGCTGGATTCTCTTGTAAATAGGCTGTCAAAGTTCTTCAAGACTCGATTGAGATCTTTTATTTCGTTATGCCGAACCTGCTAAAATTTTCGAGAAAGGGGACGAAATGAGGTCAGTGAACGTAATCCTGCTTCAAAATTGGTTCTGCTGGTACAAGAACTAGCAGGGTTCAACTAACATGCTCTTTACAATGCTTCCCATAACTAGCATCAAAAGTTTTCAGTTTTAGCCTGCTTTGCCCTTCATTTTTATAAGGACAGCCAGGACCTCATCAATATCCGGTCGGTTTGCTGGATCTGGAGAAGTGCACTGATGAGCCAATTGGAAAAGCTTTTCTGTGGTTTCCTGCTGCTCCTGGAAACATTTGCAGCTAGAAGAGGGTCCAAGATTTGGAAAAGCCCACCGGTTCCGCTTGCAAGAGCCGCCTCTGCCAGTTGATGCAAACTGATTGGGTATTCATTCTCCTGAGTGAGCGCAGTCGGTCTCCTTCTTGTTAGCAGCTCCAGCATTATCATTCCGAAGCTAAAAACATCCACCTTAGTTGTGACTTTTCTCATGTAGGCAAACTCTGGCCAAAGAAAGAAGAAAAAGATACTGACTGAGTGAGAGATAGCCAGAGTTGTTATTTATGGGTTAGAAATTGCAGCAGAAAGATCATGAAAAAGAGTTCAGAGGAGGAGGAATTATAGGACATTTCTCAGTTCTTATGCAATCCGTTATCATGCTAATTGGAATGAACATGTTGAATGCCAGCTTCAATGATTTGTGTTTCAACTCCACAGTCGACATTTTGGATATATACATGCATAAATATATTCCGATGCGTTTTGCATGCTTATATACCCCCCACCCACTTTTCGCTTGCATACATGTTCAAATATGTCATATTATGAGTATGAATGAATGAGCTAAATACCAGCTGATAGTGTTTTGGGTGCAACACTACAGTCAAGATTTCAGCTTATATGCTTGCAGGAGCATGCTGTTGGCTTTGATACTTTTACCTTGTGGAAAAGTCCAAGGAGAGTGAAATCTTTGGGCTTATTATGCTCAAGAAATGTTCAGAACTCAACTGAAATGAAATGGCTACTTGGGATGTTTTGCCTTAAATCACATGGCCATTGACTTGTATGAGCAAGATATTACCTGGTGCCATATAGCCGATCGTGCCTTGGAAATCTGATGAAGCAGTCATGCCAGTCCCATTCTGGAGATGAATCCCTAGCATACGAGCGGTTCCGAAGTCGCTCACATGAGCCTCCCAATCTCCATCCAAAAGGATGTTAGAAGGCTTCAGGTCGCAGTGGATTATGGGGAAACCATATCCAGAGTGCAAGTAACTCAATCCGCTCGCGATGGAAATACAGACATCAATTCTTTTAGACAGCGTCCACCGCGACCCATCCATCTGAGCGTCGTGTATTATGCTATCCAAGTTTCCATTCTCCATGTATTCGAGGACCAAAGCTTTCAATTTCCCGCTTTCCCAAGCATAGCCAATCACCTTAACCAAATTTCGGTGCCTCAGCTGGCTAAGGATCTTTACTTCTCTATTGAAGCATTTGTCGGATTCTGCGGAAAATTGATGTAAATTCAGTTTCTTCACAGCAACCACCTTCCCTTCTTCCAAGAGGCCCTTGTACACGGTGCTCAAACTGCTTGCACCGATGATATTGTCCTCGCCAAAATATTCAGTCGCAATCTCGAGGTCTTTCTGCTCAAACCTCTTGAGGTCATTGCGGATGCATAATGCGGTTCTGTATTCTCTAGCTCTTGTGACTTTTTTCTGCCTGCTTTGTACTTGACGATCAAAAGTATCAGAACTAGTGCAAAAAGTACACTGACAGACCCCAGTGCCAATAAAATTCGTGTGGTTCTTCGACAATTTCTTAGAACTCTTATTGTCACAAGAGCCGAGAGATTCGATTCCACACAGAGCTCATACCTGTCAAACTCGACGCATCGATGTTCACAAATATGCCTTTCTCTGGCACGTGGCCTTCAAGATGATTAAAGGAAAGGTTGAGGTGCTTCAAGCTAGAAAAATTGCCAAAGCTTTCAGGGATCACGCCCATCAAATGGTGTAAGAAAGATCAAGCAAATTCAAATGCTTCATCTTTGGGAAATCATTGGGGAGTGACCCATTTATCTCATTTTTGGAAAGATTCAGGCTTGTTAGGGAATCCATTCCTGTAAAAGCTTCAACTGGAAGTGGACCGGAAAGTCTATTCCTGAAAAATCAAGAGAAATAGGTTTTTGCAGCCTCCGAGTGTTCTAGGAATGGTTCCTGATAGTTTATTGTTCGAGATATCAATAGCCTGTATCATTTCCATTTCACCAAGCTCATCTGGCACACTTCCCGTGAATGAGTTGCGTGAAAGATTCAGATATATCTGCATTCTTTTCATGCTTCCAATCACAAGATCCGGGAATTGAGCCAGTAAGACTGTTGTCGGAGAGATCTAAGGTCATTACCCGGGTCAGCATCTCCATCTCTCTAGGAATTGACCCACTAAGCATGTTTCCACTGAGGCTTAACAGAGAAAGTGACTGGAGTCTTGAGATTAAAGTTGGAATCGGACCCATCAACCTGTTCCGCTGCAACTGCAAGTTCGTCAACTGTTTCAGTTCAAATATTTCATCAGGTAACGCACCCTTCAGGGCATTGTCATGGAGAGAGAGGCCCTGGAGGAGAGAGAGTCTCGAGATTTCTGGAGGAATCGGCCCGGAAAAATTGTTTTCAGCATCGACAGAGTGAGTAACTGGGTCAAAATGCCTATCTCGGGCGGAATTTCACCCACAAAAGAATGTTAATGATTTTCAGAATGCGGAGATTAATCAGGTTGCCGATGCTGGGCTTTACAAATCCGCTTAACTTGCTGTCGCTTAAATCAAGAGTGGGGCAAGTCTGGAACAGTGAAGAGATCATCAGATTTGACCAGATATATTATTGGACGAGATAGATAAAAATGTAAGATTTGACAAATGTCCTAAGCTGGGGAATTTCTCCACTCAGATAGTTCGTTCTGAGACTTATGACTAAAATACCGGTGCAGTTGGTAATGCTAGCTGGTATTGATCCCTCGAGAAGGTTGTCATAAAGGGTCAAGTTCTTCAAGTTGTAGAGTGACCCGATATTTTTCGGAATCTCACTGTGAGAAGATTGGAGCTCATAGACAAGTATGTTAAATTGTCAAGTTTGTCAAGGACGAAGGAATAGCTCCGGTGAACCTGTTGGAATGAAGGGTCAGGAGCTGTAAAGATCTCAATGAACCTATCTCAGAAGGAATACTACCAGTCAAATCGTTCTCGAGAGTCCTAATCTAGTCAGTGACTTAAGCTGGAACAGAGACGTTGGAATGGTGGAATTGAACCTATTCTTATACAAATGCAAGCTTTTCATTTGAACAAAATTCCAAGCTCCGGAGGAATGGAGCCTGTGAAGGAGTTGTGTAATTCAAGTGCGACAAGGTTGGTACAATAGCTGAGTTCTTTTGGATTTCTCCAACAAGGGCGTTGTCAAATAACTGGAGGTATTCTAAATTGGACAAGTTGCCGATTTCTCTAGGAATGACTCCTGACAATTGGTTTTGACTCAAGTCTAACGCTTGGAGAGATTCCAGTAAACCAACAGAACTAGGTATAGGACCAACAAGTTGTTTCCGAAAGCTGAAAAGAGCTGAAGATTGGTCAAGCGTCCTATTCCGGCAGGAATCCTGCCGGTGATATTGTTGCCAATGAGACCAAGCGCCAACAAGGATGTGCAGTTGCAGATACTTTCGGGATACTTCCACTCAGGAAATTGTCGCCCAAATCAATTGCCTGCAAACTCCTGAGATTCCCTAACTCTCGCGGTATCGGACCAGATAGAGAGTCTCATAAAGGGTCAATTCCAGGAGCTGCGAGCATTTTCCGAGTTGCGGCGGAATTCCCCTGTGAGGTTATTCAGAGTTAGATCAAGAACCTGCAAGGCTGAGAGGTTCCCTAGGAATGGCGATAGGCCTCCTGAGAGCTGCCTTATCCACGAGAAATGGACACGACCTGTTTCGACACCGGTCACAGGTAATCCCCGACCATGTTGCAGTGAGAATGACTCACCCCAATCCCAATCATCAAGAACTCCGAATGGGTCGCTGGTGATGGAGCTCTTGAAGGCTTTCAGTGATTGAATCTCAACCCGTGTGTTTGTTTTTCTAGAGAAATAGAAGGAAGAACCAGAAGAAAAAACAAGATGAACATCACAAAATCGAGACCAAGCATTCTCATTTTTTTCCCTGAACTGCTTGGAAAGTGAGAGAGCTGATGGAAACACTCGGGGGCAACGCCTCTTATAGTAGTCATAGTGGGAATTAGAAAGGCCTCCAAATCATGTGAAAGGAAGTCATCTTCTTCCTACACATGGTCAAGCCTAGACCAATGCTAAGAAGACAAAAATGGTGTTCTTGGACAGTGAAATGAGCACCAAAGTTTGACTAGATCAATTTGAATGTTGTCACAAGACTCCACTGGCCACTAGCTGCCTAGCTGGAGATGAAGATAAGAGGATGCCCATCAATCGAATTTCTCAAATCTACACAAGAATAAGATCTAGAACCTGGCCTACCCACCTAATACAATGTGAAATCTCTCATACTCGTCGCGTGTTTCTTAGCTCTACCTTGAACATTTTAAATGCGAAAAAAAACATCTCGAGAGAATGTCTTCCCTTTTAAATTTTCAGAAAAGCGATATAACCAAACATAACAACAAAAATCAAAATAAAAACACCTCGAAAAGTAAATGTTTCTCTATGATCGTTGACCAAATCCTTTCGTATATTGACCATTAACATGGCATGGCTTGATTGATGGAATTTGTGGGGCACATTTTACATTGCACCCGTGATTAAAGATTCCTTTCAGTGGGCAAGTTGGGTAGACACTAGACATGGCGTGGGGGGAAAAAGGACAAAGTCAACCACTTGCACTGCGAGGACCAGACGAATAGAACAGATAGTGCTCGTCGACCTGCCGAGCGCGTTTGCTCTTTCGGCTGAGGCAGTGTG
The DNA here is from genome assembly GCA_019149425.1 of Psidium friedrichsthalianum. Taxonomy (NCBI): domain Eukaryota; kingdom Viridiplantae; phylum Streptophyta; class Magnoliopsida; order Myrtales; family Myrtaceae; genus Psidium; species Psidium friedrichsthalianum. The sequence goes on along the minus strand of JAGVVM010000534.1, from coordinate 25,020 downwards.
GATTGAGAGTTCTGCAAATTGCAAATGACGGCCAAGGAATGGATCATTGGCGAATCAAAGTGGTTCAATGGATTGGGATTAGATTGTGATTCTTGGGTCGACCTCGGTTTTGTCTTTTCGTTTTTCTTTTTTTTTTGGCCCATCTCCCGAAACATTCGAAACTATGGCGATTTGAACAAATTTATCTCAAAAAAATTGTCCAAAGAGTCTTAAACGTATTTTTTGCCAATTTAGTTCTAAACCTTTTGAGTCTGTCAATTCAATTATAAACATTTGAACTTCTTGCCAATTGAGTCTATCCAGCAAATTTTAGCCGGAAATCGTTGACGTGAGCACCGATCATCCTACATGACGTAGCCAGCGCTGATATGAACAATTTTTAATGATATTTTAATATTTTTTCAAATGGTTTAATATTTTTTTTCTTTTCTTTTTTTTTTTTTATCTCAGCAGCCAGTGAGGGCTGCAACGCCTCGCTGACCGTGAGTGAGAGTACCAGCCTTCCCCCTAGCAGCTGGCGAGGACTAGGGGACCCTTGCCCAACTGCAGGCTAGGGCCTAACCATATTCGCCAGCCATTGAGGAAAAAAAAATATAGAAAGGGAAAAATATTTAAAATTGTGAAAAAAAGATATTATTAAAATTAGTTACGTTAGCATAGTCTTGCCAAATAAGATGGCCAGCATCCATGGTAATGATTTCCGAGCAATATGACTCAATTGGTAAAAAGTGAAAAGGTTTATGATTGAATTGACAAACTTAATAGGTTTAAGACTGAAGTGGCAAAAGTGCAATAAGTTTAGGACTTTTTGGACAATTTTTTCAATTTATCCTAATATTTTGAAAAGTGACATAACAATACTTAAACTTTGGCTCAATGTGCAATGCCAACGTTGAACATTTAATTTGTTCAATGCCATCCTACACTTTCAAATTACTCTATGAACTATATGAAGAAGTTCAATGTTATTCTTAAATTTGAACAAATAGAAGGATAATATTAGATATTTTCATATATTTCAGGAACTAGATTGAGTTCAAAAACTACATTGAACAAATTAAATATTCAAAAATCACATTGCAAATTGGACTAAAGTTGAAGGATCATATTGAACAAATTAAAAGTTCAAGGATAATATTGCGCATTGGCCAAAAATTCAGGAACAATTGGTATAATTACCCCTACTCTTTTCGCATCGTACCTCTCCTGAACTGTGCTTTATCCTACGACCACTACAGGAGTCAATATCAAAAATATTGTTCTTGTTTTTTCCTTCTTCTTCTTTTCTCAATTTTTCATTTACGAGAATAAGGAATTCTGCATCGTCCTTTAAATTTTTCAATCTATTTCCGAAGAAGAATTACTTCATTAAAACTATTTCAAATGGAGGATCCCAGTCTAAATCTCTTGGGAGAAGAAGTACTTTGATCTCAATCCATCCCTTTATCTCCAATCAGACTTTCTAAATCGTTATCACCAAACTTCTAAGCAGCGAGCATATTCTATTTCATTTCGACCATCAAGCCTGGAATAGATTTTAAGAAACTAGTTTTCTCCTTTGGCAGTCAGATATTCTCCACTGTTCGTGCTTTCACCATGTATGTAACTAAAGAAGCTCTTGGCATCCTGGGGTCGATGAACATGGTTTCTTCACGGATGTGCCCTAGTGTTCCACTCAGATTATCAAGAGCTGAATCAGTCTCCAAGCTTTTGACCGCAAAGAAAAATGCAGAGATTACCCACAAATCAATCCTTTTCGAATTACAACTTTTCAGTACCTATCAGATGATACTACACATGCGTCGTGCTTCGAAACCTGCACTCGACACGACAGGATATATTACCTAATCTCACGTATTTTGTTCTTGTGAATTCGATTTACCATATGTAGACAATATAATATTTAAATATTAAATCACGTTTTTATCTAAAAATTTAAGCTTTTATAATTATTGGCAGTCATCCTACAAAATCTCACATGTTATTAGAGCAAGGGGATCTGAGGTCAAATCTTCTTGCCACACCAATGAAATATTTACAGAAAGGAACCTTCGAACATGCTCTTGTGCATCAGTTGTGAACTGGAAAGGAAAGCCGGTAGTTCTAACATCAATAGTTTTTTGTATTGTCTAGTCTAGTTCGTGGGGCGGGCGTTTGCCGCTTTGGCCAAGTTTCTTACCAAACCGACAGTGCCAGAGTTGCCAGCCCAATATCTTCCCTGTCTTGGCAATGCTTAAGAGCACACGTCTGTCATTTACAATATTTAAGTGAGACTGTCCGCGTCAAAAAGAGTTCTATGAACCATGAGTGTTATCAACAAAAAGGTAAACCGCTTAAGCCCTATCTGTCAATGTAGGGAGTCGCCCTCGTGCTTGCATATCGATAACTCTTGATAGCTGAGAGTACCTTTGCAACAAGTTTTACTATAAATGGTTTGGATCTAAAAATTGTTCAAAAATGAAAATCTGCACCTCTAATTTTCGACCCAAACCGGTTTTCATTCTCAAGACGACCGGGTACTAGAATAGACGATATTACCCTCAAAAGGCGACGAAAATGACAATATGGCAACTTGCGTGAGTTAATATGAAGGTTTTAAGTATGGGTCTTGAGTGTGTCTGCTCTTGAATGTGTCTCCTCATTAATGCATGGTCGGGTAGTGAATGTGTCCCTGGCATTGAATGTGTTGGTTGGGTGATGATTGCTATCTGACCCACTAGGGATTAACTTCTCTTGAGTAGTATATAATGGGATGAACTCCAACACTTGTAAGTAGGTAAGAAGCCAAGACAAGAACTCAATACATCAGAATTCTTTCTACTCTCTAGTGTGCAATCTTATGTCTTTCGGTTCGGTCCCCATAACCCGACCTCAAGCGAGTGTGAGGGATCGTGAAGGCTGACTTGGGATCATATCCTAAAGCCGCACGGATCGTGAAATTGGTTGATCGACTCTCGGTTCGTGACAAGTGGTATCAGAGCAAGTTCGACCCTTATTTTCCATGAGGAGTCTGACGATGAGTGGGCTGGAAGGGGCATTAAGAGACCCATTGAGCAACTTGTTCCAAAGGCTAGGAAGGAACATGGGAGTTCCCGAGACGTGTTGCGCGACATTGAGATTCGAGTGGGTAGAGTTGAGCTGACCATTATGGAGTCGCAAGACATGGTGGTGGAGTTAACTAATGACTTCAAGGAGCTCGTGACCAGAAAAGAGGAGTTGCTCACTAAGATGCGAGAGCTCGATGAAAGTATGGGCAAATCCAGGGGCAAGTCATGAGTGTTCTCCACGACTCGGAGGATCTAAAGGAGGAACGAAACCTTGAAGCCTTGGTGGCGGTGTTCGTGCTGAGCTCAATGACGTTCGTGGTGAATCGGCTGAGCTCAGGGCCAGAGTGGCCAGACTTGAAGCTGGGCGTGTGGACGGGGTATACCCACACCGCCAAGAGTGGACGTCCCTCGGCCGAAGGAGTTCAAAGGCTTGAGGACGGCTAAAGATGTGGATCACTTCCTCTAGTACTTGAACCAATACTTCGAGGCCAGCGGGATTCGTGATGAACTGGTGCGGGTAAACACCGCGGCCATGTATTGAGCAAGAATGCGCTACTGTGGTGGCGTACTCGGAGTAGCGATAGGACGGCTGGGCCTATCATCACGTGGGAAGCCTTTACGGGAGAATTTTGTAGGCAATTCTTCCCAGCATATGCGAAGGAAGAAGCTAGAGATGAAATGCGACACCTTGAACAAAAGTCCCAGTTCGGGATTATGTGCGGAAGTTTTCTGAGTTGAAACTTCAAATTCCTTCAATGAATGATACGGAGGCCTACTATCAGTTCGTGTGGTCTCAAGCCTTGGGCAAAGAATGAATTGAAGCGGCAGAATGCAAGAGATCTCGCCACGGCTTTGACGGTTGCTGAATTACTTGTGGAATTCAAAGTGAATTGCCTAGTGAAAGTAGACACTTGGCCTAGAATCAGCAAGGGCACAAGTTGGGGAGATCGTAGCAAGCCTCCTCGACACTATGATGGGAAAAACTTTGTCCCTCATGCATGAGATGAGGTGGGATCCAGCCACGGTGGATACAAAGGAGGTAACCTTATCCCCTTCAAGTGCTTCTTTTGTCAAGGTCTACACAAGTTTAGGGAATGCCCTAAGCCTAGAAAATCTCGGCCACTATCAAGGCCAACAAGGAACATAAAAAAGCGACTAAGGTGGGATCGGTGCAAATTCTAAACGCCATCCAAACCAAGAAAGTGAGCAAGCTCAAGGGGACGATGCTCGCAGAAGTGACAGTCGCGGGAACCTAGGTGAGTGCTCTCATCGACATTAGTGCTTCTGATCTGTTTGTGTTGGAAGAGGCCACGAGAATGCTCAACTTGCGGGTTGAGAAGAAAGATGAGTGGCTCAAAACGGAGAACTCGAAAAAAGTCCCTACCCACGGCTTGGCTAAGGACGTGGAGTTCACTATGGGCTCGTGGAAAGGGCAAGAAAATATCGATATAGTCCCTCTCGATGACTACGACATGATTATCGGGCTTAGATTCATCGAGCCGATAAATGGCATGGTGGTGCCGGCCATGGATTGCATGTGCATCTTGGATCCTTGATCACAATGTATGATCCCGCTTGATCGTGAGCCGGGAAAGAATCAGAAGGTGATCTCGGCCATTCAACTCTCCCGAAGAACTCGGAAAGTAGACGAGACGTATGTTGCTATGTTGAAAGCGGAAGTGTTGAAATCGTTAGGGTTGAGACTCCAACGGGAGTGATGTAAATCCTCGATACATTTAAGGACGTAATGCCGCCCGAGTTGCCAAAAATGTTGCCACCAAAGAGAGAGGTGGATCACAAATTGAGCTAATCCCTGATGCTCGTCCATCGGCCATGGCGTCTTATCGCATCGCACCTTCTGAGTTGGAGGAGATGAGGAAGTAACTCGAGGACCTCCTTAACGCTGGCTATATTTGACCTTCAAAGGCCTCATTCGGTGCCCTGGTCTTATTCCAAAAGAAGCATGAAGGCTCTCTTCGAATATACATCGACTATAGAGCGTTGAACAAGCTAACAATCAAGAACAAGTATCCCATTCCTCTCATTGCAGACTTGTTTGACCAACTTGGGAGTGCTCGATGGTTCACAAAGCTTGATCTTCGGTCGGGATACTACCAAATGAGGATTGCTAAAGGTGATGAACCCAAGACAGTGTGCGTGACTTGCTATGGCTCGTATGAATTTCTTGTGATGCCTTTCGGCTTAACCAATGCCCTAGCGACGTTTTGCACCGTGATAAACAGGGTACTTCACCCGTTCCTTGATCAATTTGTTGTGGTGTACTTGGATGATATTGTTATCTATAGTCGGACGCTCGAAGAGCACGTCGAGCACCTTGAGCAAGTGTTCCAGGTCTTGAGGGAAAACGAGCTGTACGTGAAGAAGGAGAAGTGTGTCTTCACACAGCCTGAAGTGCCGTTGCTTGGCCACATCGTCGAGGGCGGATGAGTGAGGATGGATCTAGCGAAGGTCTAGGCTATTACGGAGTGAGAGCCACCGACGAAATTGACGGAGCTGAGATCATTTCTCGATTTGGCGAACTACTATCGACGATTCATCCGAGACTATTTGGATATCACAACTTCGCTCACGGACCTGCTCAAGAAAGTGAGGACGTGGGAATAGGCGGAGCAAAGCCAAAAGGCGTTTGATCACCTAAAACGGGTGATGAATAAGGAGCCTATGCGCGTGCTGCCTGACTTTACTAAGCCCTACGAGGTGGAGTCCGATGCTTCAGATTTTTCCATTGGGGGCGTGCTCATGTAAGATGGGCATCCTGTAGCCGTTGAATCTCAGAAGCTGAACGAGATGGAGTGGCGATACATCGTCCAAGAGAAAGAGATGACCGCGGTGGTCCATTGTCTTCGCACATGGAGGCATTATCTCTTGGGGACACGATTCGTCATGAGGATGGATAACGTCGCCACGAGCTACTTTCAAACGCAGAAAAAGCTAAGTCCGAAGCAAGCTCGTTGGCAAGACTTCTTGGCAGAGTTCGATTATATCTTAGAGTACAAACTTGGGAAGGCAAATTCTGTAGCGGATGCCTTGAGTCGAAAGAGCAAGCTGGCCTCAATAAGTAGGATGAAATGTCCCTTGATCGAGAGAATCAAAAAAGGGTTGCAACATGACCCTGCGGCAAAGACGATTCTCGAGTATGTTCGAGAGGGAAAAACTCGCACCTTCTGGTGTGAGGACGATCTCCTCTACACTAAAGGGAGGAGACTTTATGTCCAATCATTCGGGAAATTGCGGAAGGAGATCCTTCCAGAATGCCACGATTCGAAGTGGGCAGGCTATCCTAGAGTTTGTCGTACCTTGGCGCTCGTAGACGATCGATATTTTTTGCCGCACTTGCGTGACGATGTAGAAGCCTACGTGCGGACCTGTCTTGTATGTCAACAAGACAAGCTAGAACAAAAATCTCCAGTGAGACTCCTTGAGTCGTTGCAGATTCCGGAGAGACTATGGGAGAGCATCTCAATGGACTTCATCGTTAGGCTGCCCAAGTCCGAAAGATGCCGCACCTTGATGGTCGTTGTTGATTGATTCTCTAAATATGCAATGTTCGTGCCTGCCACGGATGATTGCCTGGCTGAAGAGGTGGCCAAATTATTCTTGAAGCACATTGTGAAGTATTGGGGCGTACCTCATACGATTATAAGCGAATGGGATCCACGGTTCACGGGCAGATTCTAGTCGGAGTTATTCAAGATGCTCGGCACCGAGCTGAACTTTTCAACTAGTCTCCACCCGCAGACCGATGGGCAAACGGAGCAAATCAACGTGCTCCTGGAGGTGTACTTACTGCACTACGTGAGTGCCACTCAACGGGATTGGGCCAAACTGATTGATGTGGCTCAATTCTCATATAACTTACAGCAGAGTGAGTCAACAGGGAAGAGTCCCTTCGAGATTGTGACGGGGCAGCAACCGCTTACTCCAAGCGCGATTGCCACAGGTTATCGGGGGAGTAATCCGGTCGCACATCAATTTACCCGAGAGTGGCAAGAAGAAGTCGATTTAGCCCGCACTTGTCTTCACAAGGCTCTAAACAATGAAGAAGTGAGCCGATCGAAAACGTCGGCACGTGGAGTTCTAAATTGGGGACCAAGTGCTATGCAAATTGTCCCTACGATACAAAGGGGTGCACAAAGCGTTGCTGCGACGGTATGAAGGATCGTTCCGTATGATACAACGGATCGAGAAGGCAGCGTATAAGCTGGAGATTCTAGCAAAGTTGAAGATGCATCTGGTGTTCCATGTGAGTATGCTAAAGCCATTCCACTTGGACAAGGAGGAGCCGGAGCGGGGAGAATCATCACGGGCGCCATTGGGAGCCAAGACAGTATATGATTAAGAGGCCGATTACATTTTGGCCGATCGAGTCATTAGGAAGCAGTATCATGCGCCCAAAAGAGAATATTTGATCAAATGGAAGGGCTCTCTTGAGAGCGAGAATAGCTGGGAACCGGAGGAAGCGTTGTGGCAATTCTGGAAAGTCATTGAGGTCTCCACGCTGAGAAAGGCAACGAGGGCGTTGCCAGATTGAGTGGGGGAGAATATCACGGCCCGAAAAATTGGATCAGTCCCTCAGATCCTGAAACGACCCACGGATCGATTTATAGATCGAACTGGATAAGGAAGGAAAGCCTAAAATGACCTGATCCGGTCATACATTCTCCAAGACGACGGGGTATCCGAATGGAGGAGATTCCTCCAGTCTTGCTTGAGTAAATACGTGGACCCCTTCCATGAGTTAATGGGAGATGAGATGGTCGGGTAGTAAATGTGTCTGGTCGAGGTAATGATTGCAGTAGTAAATACCCCGACCCCACTTGGGCTAGAGCTCTCTTGTGTTGTATAAAAGGAGATGAACCCCCACACTTGTAAGATAGGCAAGAACTCAATATAATCAGAATTCTCTCCACTATCTCGTGTGTTCTTGTGTCTTTCGATTTAGTTCCGATGACCCGACCCTCGAGCGAGTGTGAGTGATCTTGTAGGTTGACTTGGGATCATATCCTAAGGCCACGCGGATCATGAAATTGATAGTTCAACTCTCGATTCGTGACACATGTCTATGTTCGACATCCCAGTATTATCATCATAAAGAGACACCAATAAACGACAGATTGGTAGAACACAAAAATCGTTTTGTAAATTCCAGATCTACCTTTAGATCAGGATAGAAAAATATTCAAATATAAATCTAACTCCATATCGAGAGCAAGGCTGACATCAGTTAATCTCAAATTACTTTCAAGTACACGGGTTGGAGTTCATGGGCACACGAAAAGAACGCACGGAGGATCAATAAACAAGGAAAAGGAAATCAGAACAGCTGGGCAAAAGGAAAAAAAAATCGGCATTGGAGAAAGATTCTCGCGTGCTCGAACCGACAAGGATTGTGGTGACCTTTCAAAAAGCAAGGAGACAACTGTTCAACCTTTCAGAGGCGCTAAAGAAGACAAAGAAAAATACAGGAGATTCGGTCAAAGATGGGAGCTCGAAGTGACAAGAAGGACCAACCAACATCAAGGATGTTTCCAAAAGGATACCATGGTTAGGGTAGAGTTAACTCTCGTTGAGAGAAATGGAATTGGTGAAGATGCTTAGACTGCATTTGATTGTCGGCACGTTGATTGGCAGAGAGGATAGTTTGGGATATCAAATCCTGTTAATATTAAAGGTGGATATATCTAATCCTATCAAGTATTCGGTACACGTCAAGATAAGATTATAAATAAAAAATTATTCAATTAAATTATAAAATTAAAAATGATATAAATTCAAGTAATTGAAAGCTAAGGAAAAACCTTAGATCTAGAAATTGTGTCCATCGCTTTCACAATTCGCCGTGTAGAGGCGATGCAAATTCAGACTACCAATATCGCTGTGTAGAGGCAATGCAAATTTATACTACCAAATAGAGAGAGAGAGAGAGAGAGAGAGAGAGAGAGAGAGAGAGAGAGAGAGAGAGAGTACCTTTTCGTCTCTCAAGTTTCTAGTTTCTCAATAGAGATTTTTGTTCAAATGACATTCAGATTTACATGTCATTTCTATTAAGTTTGCTTTCTTTTTGATTAATTGCATATATTTGGGACTATTTTTGTGAATATCAACAATTAGATTTATTTGCGTGATCTTTCAAATGGATGCTTATATTGAACTACTAATCAAAGGCATGGTTGGAGCAAATACATAGAAATTCTAAATGATCTAGATACAGGTGAGCCCAATGTATTTAAATTCTTGATATTAGTAGATCTCACATGAGACTCACATAATTTAAGATTGGGATGCATTTGACTCATATGCATCCGAGAATATCTCATAAAATATGGACACCACCATTTTAACTCTACTTAACTTTGTAAGCGAGATTCGACCAAGAAAAATACTTTATATGTGAGCAATTCACCAATCAAAAATTTAGTTGGTGGAAGTTTCATCCAATTATGAAAGTGTACCCATCTAAAAAGCAAGGCCTCTTGGAAAGAGAAAATGTGCAATGCACTCTTCAAAGTCAATAACTTTTAATATTAGATTTTTTTCTTTGGTCAAAAGTAATATTTCATTTCATTCAATTCTTTGAGATATAAGAGAGAAATATGACAATTTAACTGCAAATTAAAATACATCATAAACAATTTCAAAACAAAATAAGCTCTAGATTTACACCCTAAAAGAGCACATCTATGACTTTTTCATACCATAATTGGCGCCTGATCACTGAATTTGTCTTTAGTAATAAGCACACATCGAGAACTCTATCTTTGCTATGGTTTTGCATTTCGGCGGTGTATGCCTATGTTTGGTGTCCTCAACACTATCACTGAGCAGAGTAAAAAAGTTGAATGAGCATAGATTTGACACTGGTGAAACCTTCACGAACCTTCTTTAATCTCATTCGAAATTGGACTTGCTCACTAATGAAATCCGAAGAGAGCGAAATATCGAAAACATACATGCAGAAAACCCAAATCTAAATTAGATTAAGGATAGAAATCTCCCAAAAGTAAGAGATAAAAGCTTCTAAATCTAGGCTAAATTCAAAAAAAAAAAAAAGCTCCCAAATGATAGGAAAGCAAGAAAAAAGAGCTGTCCTCTTTCCCTCACGAAAAATTAGCGACGAAATTAATTCGTCGCTAATTTGCGACGAATTTTGTGACTGAAAAATATTCGTCGCTAATTTGCGACGAATTTTGCGACGAAAAAATATTCCTCGCTAATTTGCGACAAAAAAATATTCGTGGCTAATTAGCGACGAATTTTGCCACGAAAAAATATTCGTCGCAAATTAGCGACGAATTTTGCCACGAAAAAATATTCGTCGCAAATTTGCGACGACTTTTGCGACGAAAAAAATTTGTGACTAATTTGCAACGAATTTTGTGACGGAAAAAATTTCGTAATTTTGCGACGAAAAAATAATTTGTCGCTAATTCGCGACGAATTTTGCCACGAAAATTGCTTTCATCGCAAAATTCCACAAAAAATTTGATTTTAGCCACGAAAAATTAGCGATGAAAACGAATTTTTGCCCATAGAAGTCATCGCTAATATTCGTGTAGCATGGCGCCAATTTTTGTGACAGCGCATTTGTGTCAAACTTTGTCGCTAAAGTTTCGACAAAGTATTTAGTCGCCAAATTAGCGACGAAATACTTAGTCATCGCTAATTGGCGACAAAATGTATTAATCGCAAAATGTATTCGTCGCAAAATTAGCGACGAAATACTTAATTGTCACTAATTGGCGATAAATACTAATTAGCAATGACATTTGCGACGAATAATCTAAAGTATCCAATCCGTTAGATCATGTTGATATCACAAAGGACATACATGATCTAATGACTCACTTGTATGGGGCCTATATGTACCAAGAACAATTGATATTTTTTCTGACTCCTCTCTCTCTGCATAAAAATAAATAAATGAATCGAGATCTGAAACTCTTATGAATCGTAATTTATGCACTTTCTTATCACATCATGGATTTTTCAAAGATAACATATCAATGTTACCGAAATTTAAGTCACGTGACATTTGTTTATGTAAAACTATCACTACAAAAAAAGAGATTTTACTCGCAAAAAATTAGCGATGAAAGTGAATTCGTCGTAAAATTGCGATGAAAATAACTTTTGTCACACATTTGTTATTCCGATCGAAAAATGCTTTCCCAATCTTGAATTTTTCGTGAACAGACACAACCTAATTTTGGAAGAAATTCCAATATGATCCTTCTAGAGAGGCACTAGGTAGGACAATCGGTGATGGCTGGATCGTCATGTCAGCTATTTCTAGCGAAAATTGATTGAAAGCAAGAGTTAAGGACTAAATTGAAAAATTAAATAGTTTAAATCCGTATTGGTACCCACGTAATAGGTTTAGGACTGATTGAATAATTTTCTTCATCTTTTTATCATTAATGACGAATACATTGTATATTAGATTATGAACTCATAAATTGCCTATACATCATATTCTCCAACCGCAACTAATGAAAAAAAAAGGTACATGGATGAACATAAACATGTCGCCGCTAAGTAAAGATTAACTTACAACTCTGAACAATGAATTCAGTGCATCTTGAGCAAACAATTCGTGGCTAATTAGCCAAAAAGAAATGTCGCAAAATTAGTGACGGTTGAATAATTCGTCGCTAATTAGCCACAAAAAAAAATTCATCGCATAATTAGCCACGAACAAAAAAATTCATCGTAAAATTAGCCACAAATAAAATAAGCATTATAAAGAACATGTAAATGTTTTAGTATTGTGATTGTTGCTCTTTTTTTACCCTTGTTTAATTTGATCTTTTTGTTGACTCTGCAGCCAATTCGAGGGACTAATTTCAGCTGAAGATGCTACCAAGTTCACAAATGCTACCACGAATTTACTACTTTCGTCGCTAATTTAGTCATGAATTTCCTACTTTCGTAGCTAAATTAACCACGAATTTATCACTTTCGTCGCTAATTTAGCCATGAATTTATTATTTTCATCGCAAAATTAGCCGCAACTTCTGTCGCTTATTTAGCCACGAATTTATTATTTTCATTGCTAAATTAGCCACGAATTTACTAATTTCGTAGCTAATTTAGCCACAAATTTACTACTTTCGTTGCCAATTTAGCCACAAATTTACCACTTTCGTTGCAAAATTAGCCGCGAAATTCCTACTTCGGTTGCTTATTTAGCTACGAATTTATTATTTTCGTCGCTAAATTCGCCACGAATTTACTAATTTCGTAGCTAATTTAGCCATGAATTTAGTAAATTCGTGGCAAATGTTTCCCGCACAAAATTTCGACTGAAAACCCTTCGCGGTCGATCTGCTCTCTCTCTCTCTCTCTCGTCTGTCAAGCCACCCAGCCTCCTGCTCCCCCATCCCATCTGCTTTCTCTTCTTTCCTTTTCTTCTTTTCTTCTTTCCTTCTTGCTTCTGTAGCTCGGTGGACGCCATCTGCTGCTGCTGCGTCTTCATCTTCTTCTTCTTCCCTTCTGCAGCCGCTCCTCCGCCCCACCTGCAGCCGCGTCGCTCGTCCGCCAGCCACCCTAGCTCGACCCCGATGCCACCTCAGCCGCTGCCCTCGCCGTCGTCGCCCAGCCGAGCGCGCGCCCCCGCGAACCCCCGGCCCATCTCCGTCCGACCCCTCAGCTCGACGCCGTCGCCTCTGTCCCGTCGCAGCCCCTGTCGCGAGCCGTCGCCCCAAGCCCCTGTTCTTCCCCCGCGACCTCCCCTGCCCTCGTCTCGCCCTCGTCGTCCTCTCCAGTCGTCGTCGGCCCGAGATCCGCAGTCGTCGCCTTGCCTCCAGCCACCTCGTCGTGCCCAAGACTCGCCGAGCCCGTCGATCCGTCGCCCCCTCCTCTGTTCGTCATCAACCCCAAGTCGACGCCTCAGCCGGAGGGAGGGGGCGTCGTCCTGCCGCTGCGACGGGACAGAGGAGGGGCCGACTCCTCTATTCGTCATCAACCCCGAGCCGACGCCGAGCCCGTCGATCCGTCGCCCCCTCCTCTGTTCGTCTTGCGAGTTTCTTGTATGTGGCTGCGATACCGCCTTTGGCTATATCGAGTAGGCAGATTTGGCGGGCATGAGATGACCGAAGATATAACATTTGATTGCAAACATGCAGGTAAAAAGAGGACCTTTTAATGAAATGATGCGTCTTTATTTGCTTAAGTAAGTAGAAAATCGGAAACTTGATGTTATTGGCCAGCTGAAAGAGGTAGAGAAGCAAGCGCTAACACAGCTTAAGAGCAAATCAATCTGTTTGTTTCTGTTCATGTCTCCAGGGTAACGGCAGGGTCCGATTCATTATCAGACGAAGTGAATTTAATATTTTTTTTATGCATCCTCAATAGCAATTTCTATGTCAACAGGGAGTTATTGGGATGATCAGACTCTCTCCGTCGAAGAAGAGAGTGGTAAAGATACTTCAAGATGTCACCGGCATAATCAAACCGTCGAGGTAAACTCATGGATCCTCAACTTGAAGGTCCTAGTCTCACTGGTTTGCTTAAAATGAGTGCACTTCCACGCGCTCAATTTGGGAGCTTATGTGCATGAAAATGTTCATTTTCAGGTTGACCTTGCTTCTCGGACCTCCTGGTGCTGGAAAAACAACACTGCTACGAGCACTAGCCAGAAAGCCTGATGATGATCTCAGGGTTAGTGATGCATGTTGCATTGTCTGTATGCATTTACTTGCTTGCTGTCTTCAGGTTCTCTAGTTCTTAGCGTGAACTAATTCGTTCTGTTACGACGATACAGGTAACTGGAAAAATCACCTACTGCGGCCACGAATTCAAAGAGTTCTTCCCTCAAAGGACCTGCGCTTACATTAGCCAGCATGATCTTCACTATGGTGAGATGACAGGTCCGCGAGACACTAGACTTTTCGGGCTGTTGCTTGGGAGTGGGAACTAGGTATGAGATGTTGGCGGAGCTTTCGAGAAGAGAGCGAGAGGCAGGGATCAAGCCGGACCCCGAGATCGATGCTTTCATGAAGGCCACTGCCATTACTGGCCAAGAAACCAGTTTGATGGCAGACTATGTCCTCAAGGTTGGTTTTGCAGAATTTTTCCATTCAATCCTACTTCAAATTTGACGTTTCATTACTGGCCAAGAAACCAGCTAAATGGAATCTTGGCAGATGAGATGGGTCTTGGAAAAACTGTGCAGGTGAACTTTTAGGTCATTAAAGCTGAAATATCTACTTTAAAGTGAGCAAAAGAAATCCTTAGTTGTGGCGATCTAGAATTCACACTATTTATTGCTTAATTCTATATAGCCCGTGCTCATTTGTACTTTAATTTTTTAATCTTAGATTGCAGTACAATAGATACTCGGGAACCAATCAAAATTTTTCAGTTGTTTGATTAGCTTGTGTTGTGAGAGTAGGTAATGGCGCTGATTGCTTATCTAATGTAGTTTAAGAGTAACTATGGACCTCATCTTAACATGGTACCCAACGCTGTCTTGGTGAACTGGAAGGTTGGTATCATTTGGTTGATCATATGGTGATTTAGTTTAGCGTAAAGGAGTATTACCATTGTCCTTCTATCCTGTTCTCAAGTGTGCTTAATAGCTTCTTTTTTCCAGAGTGAATTCTATAATTGGCTGCTATTAGCTTCATGCATTTTTTTACGTGGGTGGAAAGGACCAAAGGTCGAAATTGTTTTCTCAGGTGAGTTTTGCTATCTTTTTAAATTTAATTTTGAGTTTAATTGCTTCATTGAGCTTAATTATGGGAATTGTGATACAGGAGGTGTGTGCCATGAAATTCAATGTTCTTGTGACTACTTATGAGTTTATTATGTATGATCGGTCAAAACTTTCAAAAGTTGATTGGAAATATATCATAATTGATGAGGCTCAAAGAATGAAGGACAGAGAATTAGTTTTAGCACGGGATCTTGACAGATATCGTTGCCATCTCACAGGAACTCCATTACAGGTATATCAAGATATAAAGTAGATGACGTATCTTACAATTTTGCTATGGGGATTTTGGATTACTTGAAGTTGGCAATTTTTCTAAAATATAAGCTCCTGCTTGTCTTATGCTTGAAATTGCACTATTCTTTCTAAGTGTTTAGCATGATATATCTTCGTTGCAGAATGATTTGAAGGAACTTTGGTCACTTCTAAATCTACCTCTTCCTGAGGTTTTTGATAATCGAAAAGTGTTCCATGATTGGTTTTCAAAACCTTTCCAAAAGGAAGGTCCTCCTCAAAATGCAGAGGATGACCGGCTTGAGACTGAAAAGAAATTCATCATCATCCATCGACTTCATCAAATTCTGGAGCCATTAATGCTTAGGCGTCGTGTCGAAGATGTGGAAGGTTCACTTCCTCCCAAGGTATGGGATGATCACAAGTGGGTTTTACTTAATAATGTTTAGATTGTTTTGTGGTGGCCTTTAATTGGTAGCACCTTTGGTTGCAGGTGTCCATAGTCCTAAGATGCAAAATGTCTGCCATTTAGAGTGCCGTCTATGACCGGATCAAATCTACCGGTACTCTTCGAGTAGACCCTGAAGATGAGCAACGCAGGGTCCAGAAGAATCCGATTTATCAAGCTAGGATTTTTAGAACTTTAAATAATAGGTGTATGGAACTTCGAAAAGCTTGCAATCATCCTTTGGTGAACTACCCCTACTTTAACGATTTTTCAAAGGACTTCTTGTAAGATCTTCAGCTATCGTGGAATTCAATACCCCTGATTCAGATTGATTCATATTTCTATTGAGCATTCGTGCAGCTGGTCGGGGTCTTAATCTTCAGTCTGCCCATACTGTTGTTATATTTATCCACGAATTCATTATTTTCTTTGCAAATTTAGTTATGGATTTATTACTTTCGTAGTTAAATTAGTCATGAATCGACAAATTGTCGTTAATTTAGCTATGAATTTATTATTTTCGTGACTAATTTAGCCACGAATTAGGTACTTTCGTAGCTAAATTAGCCACGAATGTACTGCTTTCGTCGCTAAATTAGCCATGAATTTACTGCCTTCGTTGCTAAATTAGCCGCGAAATTAGTACTGCTTCGCTAATTTAGTCACGAATTTTGCAATTTTCGTGGCTAAATTAGCCACGAATTTGCCATTTTCGTGGCTAATTTAGCCACCAATTTATTTTTTTCGTTGCAAAATAAGCCGCGACATTATTACTCCCTTCGCTAATTTAGCCACGAATTTATTATTTTCGTGGCTAATTTAGGCACAAATTTATTTTTTTCGTAGCAAAATTAGATGTGAAATTATTACTTGATTTGCTAATTTAGCCACGAATTTATTATTTTCGTGGCTAATTTAGCCACGAATTTGTTTTTTTCGTCGCAAAATTAGCTTCGATATTATCACTTCCTTCGCTAATTTAGCCACAAATTTATTTTTTTCGTGGCTAATTTAGCCACGAATTTAGCCACGAATATGTTTCGTGGCTAAATTAGCCACGAATTCACCATTTTCGTGGCTAATTTAGCCACGAATTTGTTTTTTTCGTCGCAAAATTAGCCGCGATATTATCACTTCCTTCGCTAATTTAGCCACAAATTTATTTTTTTCGTGGCTAATTTAGCCACGAATTTAGCCACGAATATGTTTCGTGGCAAATTAGTGACGAATTCTGTCGGGTAATTTCATCGCAAACTAGCGACGACTTTTGCCACGAATAAATTTCGTCGCTAATTTGCGACGAAAATTTTAATTTTTCGTCGCTAATTTTTGCGACGCCGAATTATCGACGAAATTTATTTCGTCGCAAAATTCGTTGCAAATTCCCTTAGCGACGAATTTTGCCAAAATTTTCGTCGCAAATTTCGTGGCGAAAACCTTGTTTTTTTGTAGTGGAGGTTTATGACTGAATTGGCAAAAAAAAAAATTATGATTAAATTGGAACAATGGCAATAGATTTAAGACTTTTTTTTGGTAATTCTTCTTTCTCTTGAGTGCACATAATTATATTTACTTCTCACAGGACTTACATGTCTTGGATAATTAAATAATTAACCATCTGGATATGTTTAATTAATTTTAGAGTAGATTAACAATTTTCGTTGATAATATATCTAAACTAGCTTATTTGAACCGAAAAGAATATGGAGATTAGATTTTTTTTTTTTCAGTTGTTTGTTTGTGCCTTCATATCTAAGAAAGCTAAGCGCCACAATGCGCGCCAATGGTGCGTCCAATGCTGTGAGATGGAGATTTAGAAATTTTCACCCATTGATTTTCCACTCTTTCTTTGGCTCGTATGTTGACTTTTCACAAAAGGCTACTAATTTCGTTTTCAATTGAAAACACCTCAAATATTAAGTAACAATTTCACGAGAAATTAAAGTCCTGTTATTGACCAAAATAACCAATTTGAACTGCATGACTTTTAGGAGATATACATGAATCAAAAAGTATCATAATTGATTCTCAATGATTTCTTCATAATGTTGTAGATTTGACGGAGCCAAATCAAACACAACATAATAAAATCTAGAAATGTACCTAGCTTAATGATCATAAAAAAATTAGATTGAATGGAATACTTGAAAATTGAAGTACGTGTATCATTTGAAATGGTACGTATGCATAATTTTACTATATAAGGCAAAAAAGATGCTACTTGCAGGAGACCAAAATTCTTCTTTTTAATGCTCAATTAGTTTTGTTTAATAAGTCTTCGTCAATAGACAGATGCATAAATTGATAAGTGCATTTTATCTCGCACGCATTTTACTTTTAGAACCTGAATATATTCTATCTTATAAGCAATATTAGCAGATGTTGAACTAGTTTTCTTTTTCATATATAGTTTTATAATCGTGTCATTGCTGATAATGGTTTCATCTATTGAACAATATGTAAATATTTTAATGAAGCAATTTTCTAAAATCCCCAAAATACTAATTTTTGCAACATAGATGCACTTTTGCTACAATAAAGAAAACAAATGACATTATTTCCTCACGATTCAGTAAATTTACAGACAAAAATAAACCCACTTTCTAGTAGGTTTTAGTTTTGATTATTTGAAAGAGAAAAAAAACCATGAGAAGAAAATAATTATAAAGATGAATAACAAATATATATTGTAGATCTACTAGCATATCCGCGTGTATTATCCGTGTGTATGTGCGCGCTATGTGCGAAGGACTTGTAGTCATTATCATTCGCAGAGGATGTGGTAGGAGAAGTAACTTTTCATGATCTTTTGCAAGAATGAAATTTTGTAGCTCTTCCAGAAAGAGGTAATTCTCTTCTTCCCTTTCCAATGACATGTTTCCGACAATCACTTCAACTATGGTGGTGTCACTGTTCATCCACCTCTGGAGCCTCACTGACACATTTCTTCAGCCAGAGAACGGTGAAGTAGTTTCGTAGTTCCCACTAGGGATAATCGGTTTCTAGTCCGTTTGATTTGGTCCCACCCAGATATATGGGAATTGGAAATCGGTTCAATTTTTAGGTAGTCTAATGAAACCGGTGACTTATTAGCAATGGCATGTTTTTTCTGCAAAATGATTCTGAAAATGTACTTTGCTTAAAATCATTGCCAATGACACTGAACCTGAAAAGAGCTCCTACTTCGTGTATAGCAAGTCAATAGCAGCTGCCGTTCTTTTCTTTGCTAATCAGGAACAATTCCTCATGTAGGAAGTCATCAATGACATCAATCAAACACTCGGAGAATTATAGGCACGTCCGCTACAAAGACCACAAAAGATCAATCCATTTAGACTATCTTGATAAGAAGTATTCGAGGCAGCTAGGTGCCAATGATAATCTAGCACCGAATTTGTTTACACATGAAACAAGATGTCAATAAATAAAATTACGATGGGCAATATGGATTTTAATTTTAATGTATTAATTAAAATTATTTATATTAAGAAATAAAAAAAATAACTGATGGATTATTAAGTTTACATTTAAGAAGTTAAAAATAATAAAAATAATTGTCTGATCCCTCCATGGAATTAGAAATTAGGCCGAAAATCACCGGTTCTAATTTTATGGAACCGAAAATAGGAGTGGCGTTTGATTGGATCTGGTCCGAGTAGTTCCCAATTCTATCGGTCCATCTTGCTCACCATTAATTTCCACAAAACCAACTGGAAGCTGAAATTGCATGACTAAACCAACCTCCTCCCTCTAAAGATATGATTTCCTTAGACACACCAGTAGATGTATATCTTTGCACTGTTCTTTATAGCTCGACTTTTTGTTTGCAGATGTTCAGCGCTTCTTAGCGCTTACATTGGTAATCATTCTGATCCAAAAAAGTGATTATGATTAAAATAAATTTTATAATTCTATTTCCTAGATGAGTATTGGAGAATCAGAACGCTTTTAGTGACTACCAAAAACTTCTATTCCTAGAACAGAATCGCGTTTGGTAATTGTACAAAATTTTTGTTTCTGAGAATAATTTCTCTTCTCAATTTTTGTCATTTAAGTCAAATAATTACGTAATTAATTTGTTTTCATGCTATTCCATCTAATTGACGTGTCATAACGAGTTATTTTAAGTTTTAAAAAGCATAAACCATGTTGAGTTAGTGTGTGATTTCGGATTAGCTCAGGTCCTCCCAGGCTTATACCAATTGGCAATGAGGGAATATCAAGATTCAACCTTAGTGTGATTGGTGGTATGTGTATGTGTACATGTAAATGGAGTTGCCATTAGTCTCCGAAGAAGGTAGACCGAAAATTTTATCGAGCGGTTAGGAGAAGCCGTTTGATTCTATGCAACTAGAAAAATCTAGGGTCTGAGACTAGGTTACGTCAGTGTTTCCACCGACGCCCTTTCGATACCAAAGTTGAGCGTTCTCTATATGTGTTTCATATAAATTTTTAAGTCATTTTTAAACCTATAAGGTAAGCCAATCTTAAGCGTTCATGCATGTTGTTTTTGCCTTTTTTCAAATTTTCTAAAACTAGAGTAAATTTAAAGTGCCTAAACCTAGGCAAATTACAATCAATGAAATCAAATGCACAATCAAGGAATCATGACATTGATAAATCACATCATAAAACCTTAATGAAGCCCTCAGGCTTAGATAAATATGGTTCGAGTTTAATTTCAAATGTGCTTATGATTTCCCTTAAAAAAAAATCTATAAAATCTAGGCCTAAATTTATGAAAAAAAAAAATCAAATAAGCCTAATCTAAGCTTCTTCTATTTTTAGGAATTTTCTGAAAATTTTCTTTTTTTTAGAATTTCTTCCAATTTTTTCCAAATTTATTTATTTATTTTTTATTATCTTACATATTTTTCTTTGAAAATGAGACGTTGTTCTATTTTAGGTCAAGGAAAAAAGTGATGAGAAACTAAAAGGAAAAGTGAGAAATGTGGGACTGATTCTCTAAAGTGGTTCTTTTTTCAAAGCCAACTTTTTCTTTGCTCCTATTTTTCCTCCAAAACTGTTTTTGGGAGCAACTTCAGAATTAGAATCATTTACATTACTAAATATAATTCTCATCCTTTTTTGTTCTGGAAACAGAATCAGAGAATCAGAATTGTTGTCGTGCGGGCTCTTAGTCACACGAATATATAAATCTTGGCACCTACTTTCGAATTAAGATTTTTGAATAATTTTAAGAGAAAATTTCAAAAAAGAGTCCCAAGTACTCTCATTTTTTGAAATAAGGATCTAAAGTGTCTCTTTGTTTCAAAGAATGGACTCAATGATTTTTTTTCCCCATTTTCTTTCCCCTTTTTTACTCTTCCCCTTGCTGGTGGCCACAAGGCTGGCTCTCGCTTGTGGCCGCCCAAGGCCACCCAGCCTGCGACCACCGATGAGGGCCAGCTAGTGCACGTTCATCTCATGATCGACTTGCTCAAGCAGCTGACGGTGTCGGAACTGCAAGACGTGGACCGTGAGGACGAGGAAGAGCTGTCTTGCGAGTCCTGATGGAGTGTCGTTGTTTGATAGTTCTAAATGACTTGTGTGATCTCCATCTCCTGGACAACAATCTCATAATATGTATCGCTGTCGCCTAACAGAAGTTGACACATTCGACAAAAATTTAATTTAATACTCCCACGTAGATCTGGAGTGCATGAAAGGTCAAACCCACGAATATTTTGACAACTATGTAATAGACATATTTTGTCACTTCCATTTTGATCAAGGATTCCATGTGGAGCGATCACGAAAAGAGCCGATCCATTATCCCCTCAACCAAAATGAAACCAACAGTGGACGGAAGCGGGTTATGGGACCGGCCAGCTAAGGCCCGTCGAGCAGAATCGGGTTAAACATCGATAGGGAGAAGGAGGTTATCGACTCTTCCTTTCCTCCTGACTAGAAATAATTAGAAGTGAAAAAATAGGTCAAGACTCATATTTTTACCCACGCTTAATGGCGTGTGTCATAAATGGGTTATCTTGAGTTTTTAAAACAAGCTTAAGTGGGTCATAAATGGGTTAATTAACAACTTAACGAGTATTGAATGGCTCTTCAATGGTTAGTTACCTAATAAGTTTAAGCGACCCAAAAATAGGTCATTTTTGTAATTCTTTTAATTTTCTATTTTTCTATTTTTATTCTTTATATTTTATTTTTTCTAGGAAATCCAATGAGAGTTGCTTGTTGACCCTCGCTGGCACTAGTCAAGGGCCGACCTCACTAGCCACCAAGGATAATAGGTTTAAAACACTTTGGAAAAATTGTCCGAAGAGTTATAAATCTATCGTACGGCTGCTAATTTATGACTTTTTGCTAATTCGGTCATGAACATTTTACCGATTTGCCAATGTAGTCCGATATAATTTTGGCTAGAAATCATTGTCATGGACGCCAATGGTCTTACATGGCATGGTCGGTGTTGACATGCACTTATTTATTTATTTATTTATCTTTTCCTCTCTCTCTCTCTCTCTTTCTCTCTCTCTCTCTGTGCATCAGCTATGCCACATAGGGTGGTTAGCATTTACGTCAACAATTTTCGGCCAAAAATAACCAAAAGGATTATATTAGCAAGTCGTCAAAAGGTTTAGATTTACATTAATGCAATTGAAAAGTTTAGGGTTGATTTCGTTTGACAAGCGTAGTGCAGATGAGAGGAAGTGAGACCAGAAAACAAAAAATATCCACATAATAGATTGAAGATTTTTCGGTTTGACATACTGTATAATAGACATATTTGTCACTGCCATGCGGATCAAAAATTGAATGTGGATCAACAACCGAAAGAGCCGAACGTTACCCGTCATAGCAAATGGACCCAATTTGCACCCAGAAACAATTCAAGCCCGGAGCTACAAATCGAGATCCGTTGTTGCAGAAAGATGAATTAATTCTCTCCGAGTTCAAATCTTAGCATGCTTTAAAACTACCCACATCAGCAAATAAACTAAGATGTCATGCAAATGAGGCAATTTTGAGATCATGCCGGACAACTTACTTATGTTTGGGCATTTAAATTAACTCAATAAACGTATTAAAATAAAAATAAACTAACAAAGTATGAAAAATGGGGAAAATGCTAAAAAAATTAGATAAACTGTACAATAAAAACGGGAAGCAGGTAAAATAATCAAAGTCCGTTTTGCTTCGCCTTCTTTCGTTTTTTTTCCCCTCTCTATGCTCGAACTAGTTTAACCAATCTACATTCCTGGCTTCAACTCGTGTTCTTCGTCGATTCACACGTGGTTGTTTTTCTGAAATTTCAACCGCGACCTTTGTATCGTTACGATGTCCGAACTCTGTTAATTAGTCTCCAGAGCACGCCAACAAAACTTGGATCAAAATTGAAGAAGAGCAGTGGAAAGATTCTTTATACCAGTGCTCAACACAGGACACGGTAATAGCTATCCAGAAACTCTGCAACTGGTGACAATGCTCATAGTTTTCCTAAGGAAATGGAGCTTTTTACTTGTGACCACTGTCTGCCCAGACTGGTACGCGGCCCTGTAACTGTTGTGCAGTAGGAAGAATTCGCCCCAGATCCTCCTCCGCCCCTGCGGTCGAAACAAGACAGTTCAAAGACGATCACATCACTATTTCGCGGTGATTTTCTCAACTTGGGGTGGTAATTTTCGAGAGGGAAAGAGAGAGATCTTACTCGGTTATCAACTCCCCGCGTCTGACGGCCAAATGTCGCTGGCATGACATAATGTTGATGAGTGTAAATACATAGTTGATTCGGCTCCCGAAAATCGCTTAATAAAATGTGCGATTATACAACTTGCCCAAAACCCAATTCGCAGCTTTAAAATCTTTTTTTTTGTGGCAGACAGTACTTCCGATCCTTTGCTAATTCCAACTCGATAGAAGGTAAGTGAACGTTCATCGTCAGGGGTAATTTTTATCGAAATGCAAATTCTAGCGGAGCTATGAATTTCCTCTAATGGAAAACCATTTTGTTGTACTAGTGCAATCGGGACGTTATATCTGGCCGGAGTAATCTTGCAGGCCACAATTGCGACTATGTGGATTTAGTCTTACTCATCGCGCGTGGAGGAGGCGGCGACTACAAGGTTCACCTTCCTATGGGGTACATCGGTATTTGGCCGGGAGTTCAATAGGTCTTTGTAATCGTCTCAGCTGGTGATGTAGAGGAAGGTGACCAGTTCCTTATAATGAGAACCTCACATAAAGTTTTTCTTTTCTCTAAGAGCGTTACTTCAGTCTAGCTTCGCTCCAATTACCATACTTGAGCTTTTTCCCAATCAGAACTAGAAGGGACATTTCAATTGAAGTATTATTAGCCAGCAAATGCTACCATATCATCTGAACACGAGACATCCGCACCGCATCAAGCCCATTCTACCAAAACCTGAAACATCATCACACAGTTGTCAGCAGAAAAAAAGCCTTTATGCGGAGAAGACACGAATGAAGATTAATGTCTTGAAGGTGACGATATTTAAATTAAAATCAACAGTGGATAGGGTAGTGAAGTCCAGCAAATCGTGGAAAAGGGCATGTAATTAATAAATCAGAAACAAACAAGGCGGGAGATTAACGTGCGATTTTAAGGGAGGAACTGCCTGAAAATCATGGCGTGGTGCAAACATAGCGAAAACTACCGATTAAAAATGTTATTTTTAATGTCTTCCGATTAAATTTCGGCATGTTTCTTAGTTGCAGTTTTCATATTTGCATTGCCATCGAATATCGGCGTGTATCTTTGCTATAGTTTCCAGGTGCCTTGTTATCGATTAAATTCTGGATTACATCTTTATGTCCTCTTACTTGTCGTCGATTAAATTTGGGGTTACATCTTTATGTCCTCTTGCTTTTCATCGATTAATCTTTTCATCACAATGGAATTCCGACCTCTTACTTTACATTACCATAAGAAGAAGAAAAGAGTTTAAATTCCCGCAAAGTTGTGTACTTTTTAAGTTCCATTTAAAGTGAAGTTATCGATTCCCTTGTATATCTGTGATATTTCTTTTTGAGTTGCCACAGAATCATGTCTCCTCTACTGAAAAATAAAAATTGAAGAACAAACTTTGGTGAAAGTTATTTTTCTGCGGAAGCCGATTCCGGCGATACAATTAGTTTGGGGATGCACGTGCCTCGCTTTAGCTCATGTTCTATACGCTGATTTATGCGTGTGTTATTTGAATGGAAAAGAAAAAACAGGGATGAATTCAACTTTCAAACGATATTATAATAAAAATAGCTAAGTTTATAAAACTTCTTATCTAAATAGGAATAAAAATAAAGAGAATTCAAAGTTAGAAATATTTAAGAAGAACCATTTTTTTATGATTTGAAAAAATAAGAAGGTATTTATTAATTATTATAATTATTAAATAAATAAGAATAAATAAATAAATAAGAACTCACCCATCGGTGGCCCAGCTAGTTTGCGCTTTGGTCCGTTATGAGCAGGTCTTGAGTTCGAACCTCGTTATTTGCTGGTGCTTTAAGTGGATGTCGTGGCGTTGGGCTGCTGCGGCTAGCCCTCCTGAGGATTAGTCGATGTTCGCCGGAAAAAA
>JAGVVM010000533.1:0-21274 GCA_019149425.1 Psidium friedrichsthalianum | reverse complement strand
AAGAATGGCAAAAGAGGGACGGTAGAGACTAGGAAGATGAGGTTAGAGAAATTGAAGAGAGTTTTGAGGCGGTAAGTTATGAGGAAGGGAATCGGTGGACGTGAGTGGAGGACGTTGAGAGGAAAATGTGGAGATTTTGGAGTTGAGATGTTGAGAGTTGGGAGATTGGTTGGAAGAGAAGGGTTTGCGTGTTGGGGAGGAAAGATGATGCGCCAAGGAGATTCGACCGTAGAAAACAACCAAAAGAAATATGAAGTATAAGTAGTAAGGTGTTTAGGAGTTATTGAAAAAAGTAAAGAAGAAAGAATGGAGGCGGAGGGAAGTAGACCGTGTAAAAACTGGAGTCGGGAGAGAAGTGTGAACCGAGGTGTGAAAGGTTTTAGGTAAGGGGAAAATAGTTGGCGGGATGTTCGCCTAATAGTTTAAGAGACTCCTACGAGACATACCTTCCTTGAGGGTGACAGGAAAGAGAGGTAATAGAAGGAGAGGGTAAGTACTATTAGTAAGTGTGTGAACCTGACAAGTTGGACAACGACGAGAATTGGGGCATGAAGAACGGTATTTTTGGTTGGTTTTGGTGATGTTTGGGTGGTTTTTTGGTTTTGATTGCCTTGATAGAAGTGTGTTTGGATTTGTGGATTGAATTGAAAAGTGTTGTGTGGTTTGGGTAGTGTGGTATTGTGTGTTGAACTTTGGGGTGAGGGGGGGAGAGGGTCTTGGTCTGGGTTGTTGACCCTGTACGCTCTATTCAAGGGCTTTATTGTTTTGTATTGACCCTGCTCTTCGTAATTGGTTGTGTCAATGAATAGAAAACTGTATTAAGAAACAGATTTTTAGCCTGGGTGTGGCCGAGAGAGGAGGAGAGAGGACCCGACAAGAGCGGACGGAAAAAGGGAAGGAGGAGGGAAATGACTGCTGGTTATGTATTATCCACTTTTTTAGATTTAAGTGACGGCGGTTTGATGTATTGGGGTTTAAGATAAAGTATGTTTTGTAGAAATTTATTTCTCATATTGGAGTAGTGGTCGGGTGGACGGGCAGTGGGGGGGGGGCGTGTTGTCGGGGGGCGCGGGGTGGGTGGGGCGGGAGGAGGGTGGAAGGTGGGGTGAAGGGGGAAGGGGTGCGGGTGATATTCGTGATCATTTGTAGTGAATTGTTCTTCCTTCGGCCTTCTTGAGTGGTTGAAGGGTGATAAGCGTTAGAACGAGTGCAGGAGAGTGATGGTGAATGGAACGTCGTAATCGAGAGCGCGGATCATGAAATAATTCTGCGAAAAAACCTACGTGGGGCCGGGGGTTTGTGTATAGGGTGTTGGTTTTTTGTATAAGAGGTCGAGGCGCTTTTAGCTTTTACTCTTTTTATACATGCATGTGACGTGTGGGTATTGAATTGGAAAAGAAAAAAAAAATAAAGAAAATCGTCACACTGTTGTAGATCTCCTGTGAACGAAATATCATCTCAATCGTTGAATTACGTTCTATGACAGTGTTAGTCTGGCGTCACGTGATCAGTGATCAGAGATTGTTTGAAATCGAAAGTTGATCTACGCGAGTTTTATATATTTTTCTTTCCCCACTTCACTTCGCGCATGCTTTGTAGGAACTTTCGGCCAAATAGACAAGTAGGGTTGAGCTTTTTGACTTTGTTTTTTTGTTTTTTGGTTTTTCAGAAAATGATTTTTTTTTTGGGGTTCAAAAAACAGATTCGTAATGTACTTTTGGGGCTAGGCAAATTATAGTTGAGACCTGGGAGATGGAGACACACTCAACATTAACATTACCGTATATCCCAAATCATTTGGATGGGGGCAGGGGGGACGGACTGAACCCACGGAATAAAAAGTATAAAAATATAACTAAAATTAAAAGCAAAAAAAATACGGGGGAGAAAAAAAAAAACAACACTGAAAAGTGATTTATAATTGTGTTTGTTTTTTTTATGATTAATTTTGGAAATTTTTGCAGGATCACAGCCGTTGAAGTTGAATTTCTGGAAATTATGAGAGGCGGTTGGTTCCAAGCTATTTACTCTTCTGGGGTTGCTTGGATCCTAGGCCTTCTTTTTCACTAAGCTTGTTCATTTGCTGAAAACAATAGCTTTTAAAAAAGGATACTTTTCGAATTTCTAACTCTTATTTCACTGAAAATACAATGAGTCAAGAAAAGATGATTTCTTATTGATGGAAAGAGAGAAGAACCACCTTCAAAAGTAAGGAAATGATTTGGTCCTCTTTTGAAAAGAGAAGAACACACTTCCCCGTTTATCCTTCTCCACCTCTTTCACCTTTCTTGGGATTTTTTAATTATTTTATTATTATATTTTTATTGAAGTTTTATTTTCTGTAGATTTTTATTTTTTCTCTCTCTTCTCTTTTCTTTAGCTTTTTTATTTTGTACTTTTTTCTTTCTCTTTTCTTAGGGCTCGATCGGACCTCTGCCCGCAATTGAGCGAGCTCGATCATGGGATATGGTCGAAGAAAGAAGAGGGGGGAAAATAAAAGAGAAGACAAATCAAGAAAAATAAGGATAAGAAGAGAGACAAGAAGTATTGTCATTTAATATTTCACCCTGAATACTGAAAAAAAATATTGTAATTTTCGTGAAAAAATATGATCTTAATAGAAAAACATATATGCCGAAAATAACTCCTTTTGTAGCGAACTCCTAAACACACCTTTTTTATTGTCAACAAATCAAAAGTGATCCGTTTAATGACATGATTTTGATACAAAATATATATTCAATTCATTAACTGTCTCTTCAATAAAAATTAAGGTTTGGACGAGTATACATTTTTTTTTTTTCAATATGTAAACCAAAAACAAGCTTTTAATTTTTTTATGTCCGATTTATTAATTCATGTAAATTTAAGGAGAAAGCGCATATTCCATAATCGATAATTTTCTTTCATTTGAATGGTCACAACGCCTAGCTAGCCTCTTAGGAAAATTAGTAGTCCACCGCGAAGAATATCCTGCGTTCGTGAACGTGGGTTTCATCTTGACGTAATGTCTTGAAATTGGCGCATAGCACGAGTCTTAGAGCACCGTTCGATCTTTCCACGTAAACCCATCATCCATCCAACATCTGATAAAATAATTCTTAGTGTCGCTTCGTATTGAACCAATCTAGGTAAGAAATGCGTACCGGTTGGATTCCATTTATTTGGACACATTTGCTTTCAAGGAAAAAGACAGCTGATCCCAAGGAGAGGGACAATATAACTGTATATCTTTATGATTGTTTTCCTTGTTGAAATATGTCTGGGTTTAAAATCATTTGAATAAAGCCCGACTCAATAGTGTTGGAGTTGGCGAATACTTCGGGGACCCTTATTTCCCACATCGGGCATACCCACGTGAGTTTAGGGAAACAGAAAGTATGAACCAACGACATGTCATCCTTACGACGGAATGCGGGGTTCGGGGGCAGCGCCCCCGACATGGAGGTCCCGCTGGCCGGTCAGCGGGTCGGGGATTCCCGCTTTCTGTGGGCGGGGATTATCGATTTTAGGCTTTTATTTAATTTGGTCCATTAGTTGTGGGGGGGGCTGTTTGAGCCAATATATTGTTTTTTCGTTCATTGTAACCGTCGGCGACAGAAAACCTAATAATACAGACTGCGGACGTTGCCCCTTTCTGGGTGAACCTGGGTAAATCGTTTGTTGTTCGTTGTTTTTTTTTTTCTATCTCTTGCCATTCTGCCGATTCGATCAGATAAATCTCATCAAATAGGTGCTCAAATTGCGAAAATATAAAGTAAGCATGACGTGTGAGAACCCGAAAAATTTGCCTTGGGCACCCTTAAGATATTTTTACAGATTGGCTTGCTTGTAAGATGAATTATTGACAGCAGAGGCCGCATCACAACAGAAGCCTTCCCTTCAGCGATATTTAGTGTATAACTTTTGCATGTCTGATGTAAAAGACGAATTCTTTGAGTGTAAGTGGACTGGGAGTATATGGCGAAGTATTACACACAAAATAGTATCCAACGTTCATATGGAGGATGTGATTTTGAACTTCATTGGATGATAAGAGCCAAAAAAAGGGGCAAGAATTTTGGAAGCGTGGTCCTCAAGGGTTTGAGATGAAACATAGACGATTGCCAAAAACAAGTCATTTGATGAGATGAACTCTTTTTGGCTAGGAACACAAAATGTAAGAGGTAGGGGATTCATTTTTCCAGAATTGTAAACCCTCCCAAGCAATATTTTGTTGGCAACTATGTGGAGGCTTCCTATCGAGAATACTACAAATAGTATTAAAAAAGTCTTAAACCTATTGCATTTACCAATTCAATCATACACTCTCTTTTTTTTAAGCCTGGCGAGGGCCGTGACATTGACACCCTTGCTGGCCTTCAGCAAAAAAGAAGTAAAGAACAGAAATACACACACACACACATATATTATATATATATATATATTAAAAAATCCATGTTAGTGCCGGTCGTGTGACGTAGTACAACTGTCGTCTACATCAGCAATTTTCGACCAAACATAAAAAAAAAAAAGATTTAGAATTTATTTGTATGATCGAAAGGTTTATGATTGAACTGGTAAATGTCATAGATTTAAAACTTTTTTGGTACTATTCTCGATAGGAAGCCTCCACATAGTTGCCAACGAAATATTTGCTTGGGAGGTTTACAATTTTGGGATGGACTCGATTGGCAAAATATAGCAAATTTTTAGGACTCAATTGCTACAATTAAAATATTTAGGACTGAATTAGTACAAGTGTAATAGGTATAGAAAATTTTTGGTACTTTTCCTGCTTCTTACCTCCATATTCTTGCATAATTATCTATGTTTGTAATGTTAGGGGATGTTCCTAAGCTTCTGTACTTCGTCCGTCCAATGAATGACATTTATATATTTATACCAAAAAAGAAAAGTATAATAAGGAATGGAGAATATATAAATAAAAAAGTAGTTCAACGTCGACGAAAATTTTCAGTCCTGACTCCATTGAGAATAATGGAGTGAGAACAAAATTGTGTCTAGGGCAAATCATACAAGACCCCTTTTTTTTTTAAATACTATACTTTTTTGGGTTAATAAAATACTACACATTGACAAGTTTGATGTTTTACATTTTTTATTTCTTTTTTTATCTACCCTTTTCTCGGAAAGCACGATAGTCGGCTGAATTTTTTTAAAAAAAAGGAAAAAAAAGGGCAAAACAAGGTCATCGAGGCCAATATGGTAAATGCACTCCCTCTTTCCAAAAGGATAAAGTCGAAATTCGAAAGTGGCGACAAAGTCTTGATCTATATGCGCCCGATTTTGGTCTTTTATGATTTTGCAAGGTGGTCGAAGTTACCTAGCATTTTAATTGACTGATATGTTTCTTGGATTAATCAACTTGCCTCTCTTTGGACATTATAAATACCAACGACGGGCATCCTCTGTCTATCGAGAAAGAGCCTAAGACCGTGACATGTTCTAATACCAACTTCTTCTTGTTCCATCCCCAATATTGAAGTTGTCAGTCGCCACGCAAACCAATCCGTTCTATCAATTTTCAATACGTTGTGTGCGGTTTTAATCCTATAAGTGCGAAAGATAAGTCGGCTAATCACGTTGTTGCTAAAAGAACAAATAATGCTCAAGCATTTTGAAGAGGCTATTGATAGAACAAATAATGCTCAAGCATTTCTGATCTCAATATTGTCTTTGTGAAATCTAGTTGGTAGGTGTAAAAAGCCAATCAATGTTCAAGCATTTTGAAGAGGCTATTGACATGAACATTCAATATGGCAAATAATGCTCTTGCAAAGGATGTCAGCAGATACACAATAGCTTTAGACTTCACTTCTAGAAAAAGGTTACCCTTCTTAATTTGTTCCTTTTACCTAAAATTTGAAGAAACTTAGTTTCTGTTGATTTACTTTGTATAAAGGGATTTTAGGTTTTATTTGAATCCAACAAGGTTATCCTCTCGAAGAATAGACTATTTGTGAGAAAGGATTATGCCAATAATGTCATGTCAACTGAGTATTAATAATAAGAATACATCTTCTACTTATATTGTTGATTCTCCTTTTTTATGGCACAATAGATGAGCATATCCAAATTCTCACTATCTAAAGAATATGAAAATGTTACACTTGACAAACTTTAATGGAAAATTTGATAAATATGAAATCCGTGATAAGTCTTAATTAACAAAGAAGCCATTTCCTATTATTAAGAGAAATACGAATCTATTGAAATTGGTGCATAGTGACAAATGAATTCGATGGCATGTTAACTTACAATGGCAAAAGATATTTCATTGCTTTTGTAGGTGATTGCACTAGGTATTTATATGTTTTATCTCCTAAGATCGAAAGATGAAGCATTTACCATGTTTAAGAGATATAAGACTGGAGTAAAAAATCAATTAGAAAGGAAAATCAAAGTTCTACGTTTAGATAGAGGTGAAAAATATTTCTTAAATGATTTTTCAGCCTTTTATGAAGAACATTGTATTATTCATCAGGTTTTAACACCATACACTTGACAACAAAATGATTTGGCTTAAAAGAATAGGTCTTTAGGTAAAATGATTAGTTTTGTACTTTCAAATTCAAAGTTGTTGACAAAAACTCCTTTGAAATATTTTGATATTGACAAAACTATTATTAACCTTGTTGCATCTGGTAAATACTTTAATGTATTTTATTTTAGATTGAAGAGCGGTCTTTTGAAGACCTATCTAACGGCTAGTTTGGAAGGAAAGGAGTATAAAAAGAGATCAATAGTAAAGTTACGAGCGTAGATTAGAATCAACAATTCCAATTTCAAAGAGCACTTCAGATTCTATACACTTGCCTTCACGAGATTTATATTGCAATCATTTTGATAGGTTTTGTAAGAGTGATCAAGAGAGGATAGTGTAATCTATCAAAGAGAGAATCATTACTTATTGTAAACCTTCTTTGATTCATCTAGTGAAATCCAACTATTGGCTGTCAGTAGGAGAAACTGAACACAGGTTTGATCTAAGCTGAACCACTATAATTATCGCGTGCTATTTTCTCTATCTCTAAATTCTTCCTACTGTGTTTGATAGAATATTGCATACTGGTATTGAAAATCATATGCTGCATACCTTCAGAGTATGATTCCATGTCATAGTTGACTTGATTATATTAATTCTGTAATTTCTAGTCAAATTCGATTAAAATCACCCATTTATCCCCTTCTAGATGGTATTACTAGATACAACACATGTTTCATTCATAACAGAATTCCATCCTAGAGAAATAACATTAGCCCTTACGAAATTTGGAAAAGTATAAAGCTAAACTTATCGCAACTTTCGTTACCCAAAAAAAAAAACTTATCGCAACTTAAAGTGTGGGATTGTTTGGCATATTGTCAATGACCCCAAGAAGACAAAATTTGATCCACAAGCCATCAGAAGTGTTTTTCTTAGATATACTGAAAACAATGAAGCTGATAGGCTTCTTGATTTAAAGTCAAATGTCATTGTACAATTAAGAGATGTTGAGTTCTTTGAAAATAAATGTTCTAAAAATTTTGAAATAATTGATAATGCGAATATTCAAATTTAGTCATAAGCCTTTTCATGTTTTGATAATTGAGTCTATCTAGCTAATTTAGGTGAAAAATTACTAATGTGGACATCGATGTCCTATGTAGTATGGCTGGAGCTGAAGTAGACAATTATTTTTAAATTATTTTTAAAAAATTTTCATTCTTTTTCTTTTTCTCCTTTTCTTTTTGCTAGCGACCGGTCATAGGCGACAGGCCATGTGTACAACTACTTTGTAAGGAGCCGAGCCAAGCCTCGCCACCTGCTTAATCTGCTTATGCATTTTGAGCCAAGCCTCGCCACCTGCTTAATCTGCTTATGCATTCTACTTTAATCTCATTTTGATACATATATATATATATATATATGTATATGTAGAGAAGCATGCGGAAGCTTAATAAATTAAAAACAATAAGTGGCCATACAAATATTACAAGTGCACACAAAACAAAAGGTAGGTACATTTAAAGGGTATGGCCTCATATGATTCACTATTTGCAATACAAACACTCATTCACATACAAATTCACTTCATATCCAAAAAATGATTTCTTGTTTATATATCTACACTATTGGTTACGTCATTTCTTAAGAAAACACAATTAGGACGTGACTAAAGATTCCACCTCCCGATCTGCCATGCTGACATCATTTCCGTCCATGGCCTCCACTTTTCATGGCTGCTTCACCTCGCGGGCTAGCTTATCTGAAAAAGGGTAAGTCCACGAGAGTGAGCTCAAGGCTCCGCGAGTACAATCCCTAACACACCGATGATCGAAAGCATTAATCATCTAGCAAGCAATGCAGACGATCCACACAGAGCAAGTAAAACCAACAAATCGAGATTAACACATATCATTCGAGTAATAATCACAACAAGCAATTCGTTCGTCGAGACCGTCTACGCGCCCATGGAGACCTCCACTGACTTTCTCACGTGATCTCATCCACCATCCATCGACCATCTTACCCAGTTGACCATCAATTCCGCCTTCCCAACACCAACCACACCTCCTCTGGTTCGCATTCGAAGCATACAAGTAGTTTCGGGGCCCCTTGCGTGCATAACCGACCGATTTGGTGCCCTTCGTGTGCGATTTTCAAACATATGTCGCTCTTCGGGACGATCCACCAATGAATTCAACTAACCTGATGCCTTGGGAGGTCTATTCTGATGAGGTTTACCTAATCGAATCGGAAGAATGGCAGAAAAAAAAAAAATGCGCAGGAACTAACAGCTGATTATTAAGGTTACACCTAGAAAAGGGCTACGTCCTCAGCGCTGTATTAAAAGGTTTTCTAGACGCACGGTTACCTAATAAATGGAAAGAGATTTCACTATATACAGGCTCATACAAATCGGGCCCCACAACTAAGGGACCAAATTAAAATAAAGGCCTAAATAAAATTTTCTCGAGGGAGCTGCCCCCACGCCCCCGCCCACTCACCGGCGAGCGGGGTAGCCGTCCGTTGACCGGCCAGCGGAATCCTCGCCTGCTGACCGGCCAGCGGGACCTCCGTGTCGAAGGCGTTGCCCCCGAACCCACGCATTCCGTGCGTATGGATCACATGTCGTTGGTTCATACTTTTGTTTCCCTAAGCTCACGTGGGCATGCCCGATGTGAGAAACAATGGTCCCCGAAGTATTCGCCAACTCCAACATATTCTTCCATCAGTCCCAACACGTAAAGCGGCCGAGACCCATCACGCGCGAACACCGACAACGCTGAACCCACGTGCGATCGTCCATCATCCGCCGCCAAAGTCGACGATCCAACCACAAATTCAGTAAATCCAACGCTCAAGGTTACCAATCCAACTCGCAAACGCTACATGCAAAGACAAGCAACGAACGAAAAGGCAATGCATTAGAAATTCTAGTAGCTTGACACTCTACACTCGGAGACCACCGCAGATCCGAACTATTCCCACGACCACAAACTTCATCTCGCCTTTTCTTCCTCTTCTGAATGCGAGCGAAATCAGCAAACAAAGAAGGATGGAGAAGATGGCCGGGTCGGTGAGAGGAGGAGGAAGCTGTCGAAATAGAAGGTGAAGACCGTCGCCAACGAGCCGCGCCACTCACGAGCTTCATCCTTCCTTCCACCCACGGCGAGAGCTTGAGATCGAGAACGAGCTGCCATCGGAGGGAGTCCGTCGCCGAAAAGGGATGAGGTAGAAGAGAAGAGAGGGAGAATGAGCGTTCTTGGGGGCTTCATCCACAAAGAGAGAGACGAGAGGGAAGGAGGTGCCTTAAGAGCGGGAGAGAGAGATGAGGTGGCGAAGGGGAAGAGGGATGGTGACATGTGGGCACCAAGTGGCACCGCATGCTTGCCATGTGTCGCCAATACCACGGTCAATATTTTTTTTTTCCAATATGTCTGAATTTTGCACATTTTTAACTCTACAGGGTCCGAAATGAATACATAGCGCCCCAAAACATATCATTAAGTTTAAATAATCTACCATGCTAAATACGATAATAATTCCTTCAAAGCGCGTTTACTATAAACTCGAGCCCGATGAGCACTAACCTGCTCGTAACTTAAGCTGGTGAAAAATTCGGGTCGACGTACTTTTCTTTAGCATTCTAGTTCTAACGAAGAAAATACCCCAAAAATAAATAAAAGCACAACGAATATGGAGGATAAATTATATCTGGGTTTATAAGTTGACGGTGCTCTAAGCCTTATCGAATTGGGGTCCAAAGAGTAGTTCCCCTCTTCTAGATTTGGGAGCACGGACCAGGACCAGGACAGGACATACCTTCTAAAGTTTGACCGAAGCCAATGTGGCAAATGCACCCTTCCTTTCCACAAAATAAACAAAAATCAAAGTTTACGAGGTGGCGACAAGTCAGACCGTGGAAAAGTTCTTCCCTAGAGAACATTAAACAATTTAGTCCCGGAAAGTGTTGGAAATTACCCAGCATTTTAATTGATTGTTACTTAACATTAAAAAATTTAGTTCCTGAAAGTGATAGAAATCACCAAGAATTTCTATGCTCTGTTTCTTCAAAAATTGGCTAATTCTGAAAAACATTTTCCTCTTGTGAAAAAATCTCTTTCAAAAGTGTGAAAAATGTTTTCCACATTTTGAGAAGAGATCTTTTATTACTTATTTCTTTCGCACTTTTTTTTTATAATTATTATTTTTTAAAAATTCAATTTTTTTTTATTTTTTTTTTATTTTTTAATCTTTTTATTTTCTTCTTTATTTTCTTTTTTATTATTTTTTTTATCCTTATTCCTCCTTTGCTGCTGCTTCTTCCTCTTTTAATTATTTAATTATTATTTTTAAATATTTTTCATGTCTTCTTCAAGTTTCATCCAAACACCGGAAATGGAAGTCATTTTCCTAGAAAATGACTTCCTTAAAAATATTTTTCGGAAAGGCCTTATTTTTCATGAAACAAATGAAACCTAATCGATTGGTATTTTTTGGATTAATCCGCACATTGTTATGGCCCAGGTCAAAACTCCACAGTAAAGCGCGTTGAATAGTACAATGAGCTTGTTTCTCTTTGGACATTATAAATAACGACGAAAGGGCATTCTCGGTTTTCATTGACGAAGCGCCCAAGACCGTGGCATATTCCAATACCAACTTCTTCTTCGTCTTCTTTCATCCTCATTGTCGTGGTCGACATTCGCCGCACAAGCCCCGGCCGTTCGAGCGATCCTCCGATACGTTGCATGCAGTTCGGTTGCCATAAGCCTGAAAAATGAGTCGATTAATCACGTTGTTGCTATGTGTCCTCGCGACGATGGCATTGGCGGAGGCTAGAGTTCGTCACTACAAGTGGGACGTGAAGTACGAGTTCAAGTCACCAGACTGCTACAAGAAGCTGGCCATCACCGTCAACGGCAAGACCCCAGGTCCGGCCATTATGGTGCAACAGGGAGACACCGTCGTCGTGGAAGTCACCAACAACTTGGTGACGGAGAATCTCGCTATTCACTGGCACGGAATCAGACAGGTATTATGGTGAACCAAACTGAAACTATGTTAAGAAGGTCTCGGTCAAGTGTTTCGTGATGATTTGTGATGATGATTCCGGTTGGACTAAATTGCAGATTGGAAGCCCGTGGAGCGATGGAACAGAGGGCGTGACTCAGTGCCCTATTTTGCCTGGAGACACTTTTGCCTATCGTTTTGTTGTTGATAGGGTGAGTCTTCATATATAATACCAAGATTATCGTTCGGCCAAGTTCATGCAAGCTTTTCTAAACCGTCATATCATGCAGCTCTAGATGACACTAGATGACATTCTACTTCTTACCTTATGCAGCCCGGAACATACTTGTACCACGCGCATTACGGGATGCAAAGAGAGGCTGGACTGTATGGATCGATCCGGGTTTCACTGCCGGACGGCGTGGCGGAGCCATTCCCTTACGACTACGACAAGAGCATCATCCTCACCGACTGGTACCACAATAGCACTTATGAACAGGCTGCTGGTCTATCCTCCATTCCCTTCAGCTGGATTGGGGAGCCTCAAGTAATTAAGTTTCTTTGCTTCCCAATTCCGAAACTTAAACCCCATTTTCTCCCTTTGCTCATATTTTTTTTTTCCCCTTTGTTGCTTGAATTGTAGTCAGTGCTAATTCATGGGAAAGGAAAGTTTGATTGCTCCAAATTAGCCCCTCCAAGCTTAGATCCATCGGCTTGTAACGCTACCAATCCCGAATGTTCTCCGTACGTATTAACGGTCGTCCCTAGTAAAACATATCGCCTCAGGATTTCGAGTATGGCCATTCTATCAGCTCTCAGCTTTCAAATTGAGGTAAACTTTCATCACCTTCAAATTATTATTTTGGTTCTTCCTTTTTCATGGCTTCCT
Source organism: Psidium friedrichsthalianum (assembly GCA_019149425.1). NCBI lineage: Eukaryota > Viridiplantae > Streptophyta > Magnoliopsida > Myrtales > Myrtaceae > Psidium > Psidium friedrichsthalianum. The sequence continues at coordinate 8,882 of JAGVVM010000533.1, read as the reverse complement.
AGAGCAATTTCAAAGTCTCGAAGACAAAAGACCTTCACTATTAACATTACATGACATGATGTGTCAAATTAACTTATAATTTTGCACACAATAATAATTATGGTAACCTTATACACGCCTTAGTTTCATTCCACTTTATAAGTTGAATTTTTTGGTTGGGATATTTAAAAGTTTTCACAAATTTAGAAGTTGAGGAACGGCAACCAAATGTTAAAGGGTAAACAGCAATATCGGTTTTGGCCATTATTAAATGTCTCTATTTCCTGAGCAAATAAGAATATCCACTTGTACCAAAAATGTAAAAAAAACGTTCGATGCACGTTGAAGCAGACGCGCACTATGTAATTTTGAGATATTACTTGATTTCAGTTTTAAATTTTCCGAAATCAAGTGAAATATGTACTTGTAATTCGGAGTTCGCTGCTGGATCATATGACAAATATAAATATATTTTGCAGGGTCACAACATGACTATAGTTGAAGCAGACGGGCACTATGTAGAGCCAATTGTGGTCCAAAATCTGTTCATCTACTCAGGCGAGACATACTCCGTCTTGATCCAAATCGACCAAGAAGCATCAAGAAATTACTGGATCACAACCAACATTGTTGGCCGGAACGCCACGGCCACGACCCCTCCCGGTCTGGCCGTCCTCAATTATTACCCGAACCATCCGAAGCGGGTCCCACCCACGAATCCGCCTGCCGGCCCGATGTGGAATGACGTGGCGCCACGAGTGGCTCAAAGCCTAGCGATCAAATCCCACCAAGGATACATCCACACTCCACCGCCCAAATCGGACCGAGTGATTGTGTTCCTCAACACGCAGAGCAAGATCGACGGTTATTACCATTGGTCCGTGAACAATGTATCACTCTCGCTCCCGCACACACCGTACCTGATTGCCCTCAAGGAGAATCTCCACCACGTGTTCGATCAGCACCCACTTCCCGACCAGCTACCCGGCTTTGCAGACTACGACATCTACCGCGTCGCGAACAACACCAACGCCACCTCTAGCGACGCGATCTATAGACTGAAGTTCAACACTACAGTGGACATCGTATTGCAAAATGCAAACTCCATGACCCCGAACAACAGCGAGACGCACCCATGGCACCTCCACGGCCACGATTTCTGGGTCCTTGGGTATGGGACGGGCAAATTCGACCCCGACAACGACCCGAAGAAGTACAATTTGGCGAACCCGATCATGAAGAACACGGTGCCGGTCCATCCCTACGGGTGGACTGCCCTCAGATTTATCGCGGATAATCCGGGCGTTTGGTTGTTCCATTGCCATATAGAGTCTCATTTCTACATGGGCATGGGCGTGGTGTTGAAGAAGGCGTCGACGAGGTAGGAAAGTTGCCTTCTGAGATCATGGGATGTGGCGAGACAAAAGGCTTCAAGAGACCATAATTGAACTATTAGTCACTTATTTTGTATACATTTAAGGCTCCGTTTGTTCGTTTATTATAGTCACTGGTTCTCGTTCCTGCTAATAAACGTGACAATCTATATATATATATATATATAGCGTTCTTCCTAGTTCACTCTTAACTCTAAATTAAGCTTATCACATTATGACGAGTGATGGGACAATTTTAAGGTGAAACACTCATAACTCACAAAACTCAAGAAGGAGAGGAAGTTTATGGACCTTTTGTATTTCTCTCTATTTCACCTTAATTCACCGATATCGAAATGATTACAACACTTGCAATTATATAGGCTTGTTACATGATTCTTGATCTTCCTTTTAAATGACTCATAAATGCATTTACTATTCCATGGATATAGATTCTTGGGGCCTTCCAAAAACAAAAAACTAGACATAGATATACAAACAAACTTCTTAGGCTTCAGTTATTTCGTAGAAATGTGAGTTTCTAGAAAAACATTTTCAAGAAAATGACGAAATTTTTCGATGTTTCGCTGAAACTTGAAATAAAAACTAAAATATTTTCTGCCATTTGGTAAACAAAATCAGCTCCATTGTACATGCCTTTTAATAACTTTTAAAAACAATTCTTTTTAGAAAATCGATTTTTTAATTATTTTCTTTTATATTTTTTCTCCATGATTCTTTATTTTTTATGTTCCTTTTCCTTTCTTGTTCAACTAGCAACCAGCTGCCGAGCCTCACCACCAGCTAGCAAGGCTCGAGCTCGCCAGATTTCGGTAGCCTAGCCTTGCCAGCCTCGAGGGAGGCCGCAAGGCTCAAGCAAGCCTGGCCTAGCCAAATCCGTGACACCTACCTCACTTGCTGTGGGCGATCGACTGAAAAAGAAGGGAAAAGAGAAAAAAAAAAAAACAGAGCATTAATTGTGACTCTTAATTCTTGCCCTGGTCTTAAAGCCAAATAGAAATTGACAAGCTGATTAACAACCATGAAATGGCGTCGAGGTTAACTGATCGACAATCGACAACTTCAATCTTGAATTGACATCGACAACATTTCACTGAGATCGACAACTTTTTTATAATCGGGAACTTCCTTCGTAATGGATTTAGTTTAATTGTTAACAAGAAATAATTGGAGTGTGTAATCCATCGGTCAAACAATGGGGAGGAGTTGCCTACTTGCTGATTGGGTCCTTTTCATTGAGCCGTAATCCTTTTGATTAAAATCATTGGAGATGATGTTCCCAACGTCGTCTTGTCCTGGCTTTGGACATGGTCTCGTGCATGCACAGTTGCGTGGTCTGGCCAGGTCAAAGGTGCGATCTAAGCACACGACGCAGAGAAAGCCGTCAGCCAACCACCAATTTGCACTCAAAAGAACGGTAAATTTTGTTAGTCGACGAGCTTTCATTAGTTGTTAATCAAATGATTAGTTCTAATAACTATCTCTCACTCTATCTCTTACTCAGTCTATTGTGCCTTCTTAATGATATAAATCAAACATTAAATTTGAAAAATTATCTAAAAATTCCTAAACCTATTGCACTTTTGCCAATTCAGTTATAAACCTTTTAATTTTACTAATTGAGTCCTAAATCTTTTTACATTTGCCAAGCGATCCGCCTTACTTTGCTTAGAAATCACTGACATAGATGCCGGCTATCCCATATGGCATGTCTAGCGCTGGTGTGGACATTTTGAAAAAATTCACCGCCTAATCGATAATATATATGTCTTTATGGGAGAAAAAGATTAGCAGAAACCCTAGTTTTATAATTTTCTACAGCATGATCATACAGTAGAGTCGAGTATTTTTGATATCTTAATAAAATTTTGAATTTTTTAAAATAAGTAAATAATGAATGAAAGTAAAAAAAAAATAATTAAAAAGAAAGGAAATGTGAAGAGAGGAGGAAGGAAAGATGAGGAAAACATTTTCCCCACTTTTGAAGGCATTTTTTTTTATAGGTGGAAAATGTTTTTTTCTTGACTAGCTTATTTTCCGCGAACCAAATGGCGAAAAATCCGGAAAATATTTTCCTTGAATTTTGTTATTTGCACGAGACAAACAAACCCTTAATGATGACTCTTAATTCTTGCACTGGTCTTAGAAGCCAAACAGATATTGGCAAGCTAATCCACAAGCATGAATACACATCAAGGTTAACCTATCGACAAATCGACAACTTCAAACCTTGAACGGACATCAATAACTTTTCACTGAGATCGACAACTTCTTTGTATAAACGGCAACTTCATTTTTTAATGAACTTGATTTAATTGTTAACAGATGTAATTCGAGTGCGTAACCCAATCGGTCAGTGAATGGGAAGGAGGAGTTGCCTCCTTGCTGATTGGGTCTTTTTTCCTTAGCCATGATCCTTTTGATTAAAGTCATTGGAGATGATGTCCCCACTGTCGTCTTGTCCTGGCTTTGGACATGGTCTCTTGCATGTGCAATTGCGTGGCTTAGCCAGGTCAAAGTGGGATCTAAGCACGTGATAGAGAGAAAGTCCTCAGCAAGCCACATCCAATGGCACTTGAAAGAATGGTAAATTTTATTGGTCAACGAGATTTATTAGTTGCTAATCAAATGAGTGGTTCAGTATTTCAAATGGACATTGGAGAAATGCACATTCCTTCAACTTAAAGGAGTTTAGGAAATGCTAATTAAGTGTGATAAAAATTCACTTGGAAATGGGCCTTGGGTTAAATGGTATTTCATAAAATAATTTTGCAATGATGCTTTGAATGTAATTTTTTTACTTTTGTATTAAATACTCAAACCCTTTGCGAGACTAGATAAGGTTTCAAGCCATTGACGAGCTATCGTCTGAGGTCGTCTGACCTTGGGCAATCTCCCACGGAGGATCTCATGACCCAAGCGAGGGGTGCTTGAGATTGGACGATTTCAGGTGACAGCGCCTGGGTCACGCGATCTCAGGCACTGTCACCATGGGGTCACACCACCTCAAGTGACCATCAACTTGGGGTCGCACTAACCTAGGCAATAGTGCTTGCAACACAAGCGGCCCTCACCTAATCGACTGGCCCCTTGTCATCTTGTCACCAACCTCTCGTCAGCCAGGTCTAGCCTCCTCAAATGTGAAGAAGATGAATAGTAACTAAAAGGGCAAAATAGGAAAATTATGGAATTAATGAGGGTAGTTTTGGAAGGAAAAAAATCTTTTAGTATTTGGCCAAATGTTGAAAGTCCAATGCTAGTCCCTACTAGTATTAAGCTTTCATCTTTCCAAGGCCAACATTTGAAGCTGAATCAAATGCTTCAGCATTCACCCAAGGAGTTTTGGGGGCTGAAAACCCTTTAGAAAGCTAAACCAAATGCACCTCAGTTTATTGTGCCTTGTCAACGATAAAAATGAAACAATAAATTGAGAAAATTATCCGAAAGGTCATATTGCACTTTTATCAATTCAGTCCTAAATCATTTAATTTTGTCAATTGAGTACTAAATTTTTCATATTTTCTCAATTGAGTCCATTCGGAACTTCCTAGAAAATCAAACAATGGCAACTAAGGCAACGGAGACCGAATGTACAGAACAATCAGACAATTCAAAGGACGATAAGCAATTCCGAACTCACAGAAGCTTCCGAGTCGGATTCGAGCGAGTAAAATTACGATCCCTAGAGAACCGAAGGACCAAGCTCAGGTCACGGATGAGCGCCGACGACCCCACCAATATAAGCACGCTGAAGAAGAAGAAGAAGTGGGTGGAGAAGCCTTGGTTTCAGAGTTTAGCAAACATTTCTTCTTCTTCCTCAGTCGCAGCTACCACAAAAGCTCCCGCTCTTCGTGAATGCGGGCACATGTTGGGGGATGCACGAGGTGGTGGAGAGAGAGAGAGAGAGAGAGAGCTGAGCCTCAAAGAGACAAAACCAGGCGATGGATAGAGAGATTGGTGTCCGAAAATCGAAGGATTAACGACGAAATCTGCGTTCCTCTGCAAACAGAGAGAGAAAGAGAAAGAGAGCTGTCAAGCAGAAGAGGGGGGACGCCTTTTGAGCTCATTGAATTTCTTTTGTTTTCTACTCATCGCCATCAGGAGCTAAATTCAGTCCCTGAAGCTTTTTCCTTATCACCAGCTTTAAGATGGCCATGCCAGAAGGAACGGCCAGGATTTGACGCATGTTGCATCATTTAGCATAAGCCATATTTGCCTCAAAACATAAGAATTAAGAACCAAATCCAGGTCAACAAAGACAACCTCCAAACACTGGTAAGAAAATAAATCTTCAAAAATTGGAAGTGGACGTCTCTCGCTAATGACTCTATCAGTTAGGAAGCAAAGCCATCTTCTCACGGGCCTTACACGCTCAAACTTTGAACTTCACCACATCTTTGCTCCTCTTGATCTTCTTAGACCGTGCGTCCTTCCTCCTAGCAGTGAGAAGGAAATCCTTGATCTCATGGATTTTGCTTCGGCATGTTACAGGTCATCAGATAAGTTGGTGATGCCGTGGCAGTCTAGCAGACGCAGGAGGAAGATATTGGGTGGGCCGGCCTCAGTGAGGCCGGACCCACGTGCCCTCTCCTCATTGGAGGAGAGGGCTGCAAAACACAAAAAAGTCTGTGTTTTGCAGACTTTTGTGCCTCTCCTCCAATGAGGAGAGGGCACGTGGGTCCGGCCTCACTGAGGCCGGCCCACCCAAAATTTTTCCCAGACGCAGAAGGTATCATAGGTGGCTGGCCTATCACTTGACGAGCACGAGGTCGACGTGGCAAAACCCTTCGGTCGTGGCGATCTTGGTGTAGCTGACACTGCCGTGCTCCTTTAGGGATTTGAGAAACGCTGGAATCGCTTGTGCATTTTACCCCTCTTTTTTTTTTGCTCCCGAGAAGACCTCCATTCGTATGAGGATGGTCCCCTGATGATGCCCATCTCCACCTTTTTCCTTCGGCGAGCTCCCATCATTGTTTTTGAGTTGGTTTTTCCAGAACATGAAACTTCGGTGATGCTATCCTTTTTCTTTTGCCATCTGCAAGATGAGTGATAGTGTTAAACAACAGGTGAGTCAGTATCACACAATAAAGTACCTTTCTTGGGTTCTCTCAATGGTGCTGGGAGTGCTTTAGGTGCCTCGTTTGCTTCAAGAGTTGAGTTAGGATCTGTCTCCTACATCCGATCCCATATTGACTCCAGATTCTAGATTTCGAAAAAAAAATAAGAGAGTAGTGTACTTTCCATCAATATGTGAAGTCAAGGGTAGCATATGCAGGTTTTGGCTCAAACTCAGATATAGGGAGTTTTCGGTAGATTCTCCAAATGATAACATTCAATTGGTTCCAAATAACTTTATTGGGTAAGAGGAGAAAGAGGAAGTGTAATGTGCTAGGATAGGAACTCCTTGGGTAAGCCCAAATTGCCGAGTGCAATATTGGGGAGAGTAGATTTCAAAGCCAGAGACGAGTCTGCCCTTGAACGAGATCCTAATAGGAAGGTCAGTGGAAGTTAATATGACTTGCCAGTACTCGCTACGGTTATTCTGAAAACTAGGAAGATGTCGACGGAATTTGGAAGTTAAAAAGGGAGTAAAATCAAAAGTCTTTGCGTCAAATGAATAGAGCTGAGTTATGAAATACCAAAAATAAGAAGAATTCTGTATCAAAAGGGAGGAGTTCTCGACTCAAAGCTCGGCAAGAATGATCATTTGGTACAGAGATAGAAAGGGGTTGACCGAATTGGGTTTCTGAGAATCATGAAGGAAAATAGAATGCAACTCAAATTTGCAAAATCCAAAGAGGGCCACCAAAAACCTCATGCGCACCTGAAGAAGTGACAGAAGCGGCGACAGAAGCGGCATGAGACAGGTCTCTATATATGAGAGCAAGGGCAGTTTTACCAAGGGCTAGTTTGGTCCCTGTAGTTAGGGCATTAGCTATGCATAAGAAGTCTTTAGATACCCTAATAACAGGGTGATAAAAGAGAAATTTCCATAGCCAATAAAGCAAGAAAGCAGCGTGTTCCTCATCGGTAACCTTTCCATCTTTCCAAAAATACTTGTTCAAGAAAGTTTTGTAAGACAAGTCAAAGTCCAAGAGCTGACGGAACCCTAGCCAAGTATTTATCGGAATGGTAGCAACATCTGTTCCTAGCGACTAAGACCAGTAATAAAAATAAGGTCAAGAAGGGTTATAGTCATTGGAGCAAAAGGAAAAAAGAAGCAGGTGGTGGATGAGGACTAAAAGCTAGATAGGGCACCAATTAGCTCGAAGTTTAAACGATAGTCAAAACAACAAAGATGAAGAGCATCATGAATTTGACGTTCATCCCAAAGTGTGGCCTTAAAAGGATGAAGCCGGGAGTACCACTGATAAAAGGATTGGTCGAGCGAGAAAAAATCCTAAGATGGGAAGGTTAAGAAGTCAAGTTATAAAACCGAACAGGTGAATGATGGATGGGAAGGATTTCAATTGAGTGTCGAGAGAAAACATCAGAATAAATCTTTTTAATCAGAAAGTGATTGTAAAGGGCAGGACCCAAAACAAAGGAATCATTACCATCATCGTTCAGGAGAGAAAAGTAGTGATGATCATTTAAATCGTCTGATTCCACGAACTCGAAGAAACGTTCAAAGGCCACTGTAGAAGAAAAGGTGGAAACTTGATACGCCATTGAAGCGGGAGACAAGGATCGATGTGAAAACTGGACAAAGTGTGAACAGATAAAGAAGACAGAAGCCAAACAATCAAATGCAAGAGTGATTTGGAAGATGGCAAAAATTTGATTTCGTGGGGACAGAGGACTTTATAGCTAGTACGAAAGAAACTGAAATGACCTATACTAGAAATGACATGAAAGAAGCCATTTGGGATGAAAAGGTAAAAGTTCAGTTAATCGTATATTTTAAAAGAATTAAAGTTCTTTTAATTCTTTAAAATGGAGCATATGTTGATATCGAAAAATTGTCTCTTAATGATTCGGTATCTTGAAAATGACACATCGTGTGGAAAATTTACTAGCAAATCCCGAAGTGTGGTAAGGAGAAAACGACATACCGAATAACACGATGGTGTTTTTTATATTCAGGAAGTTTAAAGAAAGTATAAAAAGATATTCAATAGAGGACACAATGCGCATGAATCCGGTAAGCCTCAGATATAGGACGTGGGATTATATCCCGAAAGTCGGGGAATATGGAGCAAAAATCATGGGTGTGAACAGGTTTTTGAAAGTTAAGGGATGTCATTAAAAAAGGATTCAATTAACCATGCGGTTACAAGTGGGACTAGAAAATGTTTTGATTTCCATGGACAAGTTGTGAGAATCGTGGATTGAGAGAAGATGAGCAGCGGCGCTAAAATTCAAAGGTTTGAAATGAAAAAATAATTGCTCAAGCAGTTGAGATTGCAATGTGAATAAGTATCCAGAAAAGAGGAGAGAAGAGATAAGATACACAACACAGAAGAAATGCTCTGTTTCTTTTGAGTTTTTATTACTGCCTGTAGTTTA
>JAGVVM010000532.1:0-26114 GCA_019149425.1 Psidium friedrichsthalianum | reverse complement strand
GGGTAAGGTGACAAATCCGCTACATTAAAAAGTCCTGGATATATTGTACTCACCCGCAGCTCAATCTTATAAGCATTGTCATTAATTCGCTCAAGAACTTTGAATGGTCCATCAGCTCTAGGTTGCAACTTGCCAAACTTGCTAGCTGGAAAACGCTCTTTCTTGAGGTGAATCCACACTAGATCACCCTTTTTAAAGACAACTCTTTTCCTGCGCATATCCACCGCTGCTTATACTTCAGGTTCTGCTTGTTGATCTGATTATGAACTTGTGAATGTAACTCTTTAATCTGCTTGGCATGCTCATCCGCATCTGGACTGAACTGCTTGAGAACTGGTAACGGCATGAGATCTAGAGGAGTAATTGGATTGCGCCCATAGACTATTTCGAAAGGACTCTTGCCTGTTGTTCGATTCTGTGATCTGTTGTAGGCAAATTCTGCTTGAGGTAACACCAAGTCCCATTGCCGCGGGCTATCTCCAACCAGACTTCGTAGTAAATTCCCCAAGCTTCGGTTGACAACTTCGGTTTGCCCATCAGTCTGGGGATGATGAGAGGAACTAAACCGCAATTCGGTTCCCAAGCGCCTCCAAAGAGTACGCCAAAAGTGACTCACAAACTTCACATCTCGATCTGAGGTCATGGACTTGGGAACTCCATGTAACTTAACAATCTCCTGTAAAAATAAACGAGCGACCTGTGAAGCATCAAAGTCTTGTTACAAGGAATAAAGTGCGCCATCTTCGAAAATCTATCGACAACCACCATTATGGAATCTTTATTCCGCTGTGTTCTTGGCAATCCCAATACGAAATCAAGGCTCACATCCTCCCATGGTGCAACTGGAACAGGTAGAGGCATATATAAGCCAGCATTGGTACTTTTGGTTTTTGCCACATGACAAACCCTGCACCTCTCTACAAATCGAGTCACATCACGCTCCATTCGGGCCAATAAAAGTGCTCACACAACAAGGCCATCGTCTTATCCACCCCAAAGTCCCAGCTAGACCTCCTGCATGACTCTCAATAATAATAGATTCCCTCAAAGAACATTGAGGTATACATAGCCTGTTGCCCTTAAAAAGAAAGCCTTCCACAATCAGAAACTACTGAAAAGGTCCTGTTTTGCACTTCCCCCAAATATCTCCAAAATATGGATCATCAACATACAAATCTTTTAAAGAATCAAAGCCCAAAACTCTCACCTGCATCGTAGAAAGTAAAGAATGTCTTCTGCTCAATGCATCTGCTACTTTATTCAGTACTCCTGCCTTATGTTTAATGGAAAAACTGAAAGCCTGAAGAAACTCCACCCACTTCGCATGTCTAGCATTCAGCTTATGTTGTCCATTAATGTACTTCAAGGCCTCATGATCTGAATACAAAATAAATTCCCTAGAAATAAGGTAGTGCCTCCAATGCTCTAAGCTCCTCACTATGGCGTAGAATTCCTTGTCATAAGTCGAATATCTTCTCTTCGCTTCATTCAACTTCTCACTGAAGAATGCCACAGGTTTATTCTTCTGGCTTAGGACACCTCCAATACCGACGCCAGAGGCATCACAATGCACATAAAAAACCTCACTAAAATCCGAAGCACTAAAATCGGGGCTTCAGTTACCTTCTTTTTCAACAACTGAAACGCAGCGTCTGCTTCTTTGGACCACATAAATTTCCTCCCTTTAGACAATCTGTAAGAGGCGCAATAATGGTGCTAAAATCCCGAACAAACCTCCGATAAAAGGAAGCTAGCCCATGAAAGCTGCGTACTTCATGAATATTTTTCGGAGTCTCCCAACTCGTAATGGCCTCGATCTTAATTGATCCATCTGAATGCCTTCTTCGACACAATGTAACCCAAAAAAGTCACATGATCAGTTAAAAAGCTACACTTCTTGGTGTTGGCATACAATTTTTGCTCCCTCAAGGCCTCAAATACTCTTCTCAAATGCTGCAAGTGCTGCTCAATCGAAGCACTATAAACCAGAATATCATCAAAATAAATGACAACAATTGGCCAATAAAAGGACGAAAAACCTGATTCATCAGCCTCATAAAAGTGCTCGGCGCGTTAGATAACCCAAAGGGCATCACCATCCACTCATACAAACCATCTCTCGTTTTAAACGCTGTTTCCACTCATCTCCAGGTCGCATTCTAATCTGATGATAACCACTCCTCAAGTCTATCTTCGAAAAGATAGTCCCCCATGTAATTGATCAATCAAGTCATCAAATCGTGGGATGAAAACGATACTTGATTGTAATTTTGTTGACAGCCCTGCTATCTATGCACATTCTCCACGACCCATCTTTCTTAGGAACCAACAAGGCTGGCACTGCACAGGGACTCATGCTCTCTCGGACTACGCCTTTCTCTAAAAGCTCTTGCACTTGTCTCTGCAGCTCCTCATGTTCCTTAGGACTCATTCTATAAGCTGCCTTATGGGGAATAACAGCTCCTGGAATGAAATCAATACAATGCTGAATGTCTCTCATGGGCGGCAACCCAGGTGGCATCTCTTCCGGTACAACATCAGCAAACTCCTCAAGCAAGGGTAGAACTTGTGTAGGAATTTCGGGATCATCAGAATTCGATTCCATCACCACGACGGCAAAAAGCTTAGGTGCGTTCACTGCCTCCTCCTGGAACTCTGACCTGGATAGCAGATTATTCTTCACCTCCTTTCTCAAATCTGAAGGACCTAGGGTAATGGTCCGGCCATCCTTCTTGAAGGTGTAGGTATTCTTGAAACCGTCATGCTGCGTCTTTCTATCGAACTGCCACGGCCTCCCCAAAAGAACATGACAAGCGTCCATTGGAACCACATCACACCACACCTCATCAACATATTTTTCCCCAATTGAAAACTGCACAAGACACCTCTTGCTCACCTTCACCTCATTCCCTTTTCTAAGCCACGACAGCTTATATGGTTGAGGATGATCTTCTGTTTTCAGCCCCAACTTTTCTACCATGGTAGTGGACACTACATTCTCGCAGCTTCCTCCATCTATTATCACGCTGCAAACCTTTCCTCCACTAGTGCACTTAGTACGAAATATATTATGCCTAAGCCACGATTCATCTTCCGCTACAGCAACATTTAAAACTCTTCTAACGACTAGGGACTCACCTGAATCAGCATAGATAATCTCATCCGCATCCCCTTGCTCCCCGTCGGATTCATCATAGACTGGATCTTCATCAAGGGTTGGATTATCAACAAGCGTCACAATCTGTCGGTTCGGACAACTAGCAGCGAAATGCCCGATTCCTTGACATTTGTAACAACGCTTGGGTGCAGCTCCTCCCCTGCTAGTTCCAGCACTACTCTGTCCCTCCTTGGATGTAGGTTTAGAACTCGTAGTGTTAACTGCTGCTGGAGTTAAATTGGTGGAAGAACTCCCTGCTTTTCCTCGAAATTCTTTGCCTGACCACCGACTTTGAAATCTGGAACTGCTGCTCTTTCTTTTACATTGCGCTTCTACCTTCAAGGCCAACCTGCACACATCTTCATAGGTCCAATACTGCTGTAATTGGACGACATCAGAAATTTCAGTCCGCAGCCCTGCCAAATATCGAGCAACTGTTTGCTCGTCTTCCTCGACACATCACAACGCATCCGTAAGCGATCAAACTCCTCAGTATACTGCTCGACTGTTAATTCTCGCTGCTTAACATTGTGATATTCAATAAATGCTTCCTGCCTATAATGAGTGGGCAGAAATTTCCTTTGCAATAATTTCTTCATCTTTTTCCCAGCGATTCACCTTTGATTTTCCTTCTCTAGCACGCTGTTTCTTCACATGCTCCCACCATATCGAAGCATGTTTCCGTAGCCTTATAGCTACCAATTTAACCTTCTGCTCTTCAGTCAGATCCTTAATATCAAATACCCTCTCGACCGTATGCAACCAGTCAATAAACTCATCAGGATGAGTCTTACCTTCAAACTCAGGAATCTCGATCTTCATCCGATATGACGAAAAGTGGGTTGATCTCCAGGTCGTACTCCTCGATTCCGTCCCTGGTTCAGAACCCCGAAAGGATTGACTTCCTCTTCTTCATCATCGGATTGATCCTCAGACTCCTCTCCTTCTTCGGATTGAACGCCCAACCTCGCCTGCGCAAGTTGTCATTCCAAATCCTGGATTCGCCTCCTCTGCTCCTCAATTTCTATGTCTCGCAAGTTTCTTTGACGCGGTTGTTCGTCTGCTTCAGGAACGACCCCACGTCCCCGACCACCACGAGCCTGCCGTCCACGTCCACCGCGAATCTATTTAGCCATCGGTTCAAGCAACCTATGCTCTGATACCAAATAATGCCGAATCGCACAGAAATTTGGCTAACAGAAAATTAAAATTACTAAGGAACAATTAGTTCTCTTGAATATCAATGTTAATATCAAAAAGATAGTCTGCCTATTGAGAAATCCTAAACACCCTTTTATATGGTGTTAACCCTAATTAAAAATAGGAAACATAATATTATGAACCTAAACACCCTTTTATATGGTGTTAACCCTAATAAAACAGGAAACATAATATTACGAAAAAGAAAATCTTAAAACACCTAAAACCATCTAAACAATACCGAAACGTGAAAATTCATCGTCAACTCGGGGTACATCAATAAGAGGTGAAGGTTTGAAACATCAAAATGTGTCCTAAGACTTCACAAGTAAATGAAGATATGAAAAGTATTTCATATGCTAGTGCTGTGGAAAATTTAATGTACACTATGATGTGTACAAGACCTGATATTTGTTATACTATTGGAATGGTAAGTAGGTACCAATCCAATCCAGATTAAGCACATTAGATTGCCGTCAAGAGAATCTTAAGGTATAGGAAAAGTACTGCCAATTTTTTGCTGAGTTATTAAGGTAGAGATCTGCGCCTTGAAGGCTAAACTGATATTGACTGAAGAAGATATTTAGATGAGAGGAAATCTACCTCTGGGTTTGTATTCTTGTTGTGCAGTGGTGCAATATCTTAGAGTACTAAGAAGCAAACATGTATAGCATTATCCATGATGGAAACTGATCTTGTGGTGTTATCAATAGTAGTATAAGAGGGTGTTTGGCTTAAGAGATATTTGGGTCAGTGAGGTACTGCTAAGGATGCTGTAGGTTCAATTATTTGTTAATTGTGATAGCCAAGTAGCAAGAGCTTACACTAAAGATCCACTGCAAGACCAAACATATAGACACGAAATATGATTTTGTGAAAGACATGATTGTACGAAAAGATGTGAACGCTCAGTACATAGCTACGCATAGAACAAAAGTAGATCTTATGATGAAGTCAATTCCTAGATATGTTTTCCTTGATCATGTGTCGACAAAGGGATTAGTTCCCAATATTGAAATATCTAGGATTTGCAGAAACTGGAGTATTGAATATTTATATTTCCCAAAGTTCACAGTTAATGGTATTTGTTGTCATTATTAATGCTTGAGCTTATTCGATATTTATGCAAATTAATGCTTAGTGCATTATGTTAAGAAGGTATGTTGGACAGATAAGAAATTAGCCCACTCACACGGGTAATTGCCTCTATTTACTGTGTGATAAATAGAGATAAGATAATTCTAAGCTCATTGTTTGGGTGATAATTGAGAGCTCGAGCTTAAAGTATAGATGTCACCTTAATAGAATGTTAAGATGAGGACATATTATTTATTATGTCCAAAAGTGATATAGCCCACATATTTTGCTTTATTTGTCTTTAATACCAGATGTGAGTTCTGATGAATTCTTTCAAGAGAGTAGATTTGTGAACTCAAGTCAGATATTAAGTATGTCTGAACTATCATCATCGGTATAGAATTAAGTGGAAAGACATACGCTCTATGGGAAATGAGAGAATACCGTAATACGTGTTTCATATTACGCATGCATGAGACGACCAATAAGAGTTGGCGGAAGTTTCGATCTCAACTTTCTAGCCGTGTGAGACTCTTGAGGATAAAAGTTCCTCAAATTTTTCCTCTCACGATTCTTACTTATTCTTAAGATTTCTATTCAGTGTTCGCTATCTTAGAGTATTACCAATGATCATGAAATTAATTCGATCTGATGGGACATTTCTAGAAAAGCGAGCTGAACCGAGATTGAGAGATTTAAGGAAAGAGGAAGATCAATTTGTTTTAATGTCACATTTATCTTTGTGTTCATAGGTCAACCAATTATGATTATTTGAGTTAAATCATGATTGTGAATACAATGCATACAAAATGCTTAAAGAGATCAAGAGAGATATGGTGTAAATGTGACTGATTGATCTAGGGTATTGTAGACTGGATCTACTCTGAAATTAATGTGCCCATTTTGAGCCGCTATATACTCCCAACGGATGTATGGCAACGAGCTCTCGTAGTATGCTAGTTGCACGGATTATTTGTTGATATAAACCTTATAGCGAAGAGAGAGTTATGGATAACCCATCATGGGCGAGGGGGAAGATGTTGGATTTAATGGGTGCGTGGGAATACCATGGTCCGTCCATGTATGCTATCCCAACCCTTTATCGTCTTAGATAACTGCCAAAGGTAGTTACTTCTTTTAAAAACGTGAAAAAGTTCACGTCTATTCCAACGTTGAAGTGAGAACGACGACGAAACTTCTCCCTTCTCCTCTGGATCGTCAAACGGACGAATTTTTCACTGCATCGGCAATATTTAATCTGTGAAAAACCGAAGTGCGTTCGTTCTGTGATGCATTTCTCTGATCAGTGATTCAAAGTAAGATCTTGGGCTCATTATTTTCGTGTAATTCCACTGGCATATGTATTGTGAGATTCATTCCTTCAATAGGAAACTAAATGCCAAGATCTCATATTTTGGTTTGGCCAAACTCGATGAAGAAGAGAATACGCATATCAGTGCAAGGATTGCCGAATAATTGTAAGTCTTTCTCTTATACTGGTCAAATTCTCTTCTGTTAATAAGCTTTAATCTAATGAACTTTTGATTGCTACATATCTATAACGTTTTCTCTGAATATCCTTCAGAGGTTTTGTGGCTCCTAAATATGCGATGAGAGGCTACTTGACCGACAAAGCCGATGTCTATAGCTTTGGAGTCATCGCTTTAGAAATTGTCAGCCGAAAGAGCAACACAAATTCCACGCTGAAGGAAGAATTGATTATCTCCCTTGATTGGGTAACATACGGCGACTTTTAAGTTTTATAGAAATTATGCAGCAACAGTCTTTTGTTTCTAAAAGCAACATATTCCCCTTAATTGTTCCTAAAATCTCTTTTGTTTTCTAAAAGCAAGATGACCGAATAATCATCTCTTTCTATTTGTACATGATGAAAGGCCTATGTGCTAAAAGAGCAAAGGAACGTTCTTGAATTTGTGGATCCACGTCCCTGCTCAGATTACTCCGAGGAAGAGGCAATGAGAATGCTAAACCTAGCTCTACTATGCATATCACCAATCCTTCACCAACTCTTAGGCTGCCAATGTTGTCCGTGGGGAGCATGCTCGAAGGGAAAAGGCGCGACTCAAGCCCCAATACTCAAGCGCACCCGCAACAAATCCAGATCCTAGGTTCGGGGTCTTCGAGGGGCTAGCTAATGATAGCCAAACAAATTTCTCGATGTTCTCTCAGGACACTCACCAAGTGCTAGGGAAACATGTCGTAGAAGGTCTATGGATTGATGCTTCAGCTTCTTTCACAAGCAAGGATGAGACCCGTAAAGGCCGCCACCATTCTTCAGAGAGGAAGCTTCACCTAGATTTTTAGGACTCGAATTCATTCAATAACGATGACCTGATTGGACCACCACATGAGCAATTTCAGGCCAAATTAGATGAAAGAACTATATTTTAAAAAATCGTTAAAATATTTAGAGCTAAATTGACAAAATTGAAAGGTTTCGAACTGAATTGACCTTTGTACGCTAAGTTTAAGAATTTTTTTATGATTATCCAAGTTGAAAAGCTGTCTTGTTATTGTGGTTACATAGAAAATAAAGACTTTGCTAGTATAACGGTTTTCGGATACTGTGAGAATAATAGTGTGTTATGAGTCACAAATTCTCAAAGAAAGAAGATCTCAGGATAATTTTTAATTAATTGTTATATATTTGTGTGGCCATAAATAAACTATTAGCATAACAGTCATTCAAAGATCATTACATAATCAATTGCCAAGAAATAAATTCATACAAGTTCAAATTTGAAACTCGCTGTTGGTGGACGTTAGCCCCACAAGACTTATCCAGACAATAATGGAGCTGTACCGGCACTAAGATATTTTGCAAATTTTTAGTCTATCCCATTTATTAATAATTGCTCGTATATTAACATATCTAAGTCCCTATCGGTGGAATAATTACGAATAGACCCAATCCAAGTCAAACTTACGTTGCTCTTAATTAAGCTGGTCTTTTTTTTTTAACTAGGATTGCATTCTATGAGGCATGACCATATAGGTGAATCACTCCACCAGATCGGGAGTTTGTTATGAAACTGTGCTTTCCCTCAGTTATTATTATCCAACTCCTGATATACACCTTGGTTTTTTTTTTCCTCAGAATTACGTGGGCTAGATCTTCAGACTAGCCATTTCACTTTAGGACAAATCAAAGCTGGCTATGGGCAAACTTCGACTCTGTGAATAAGATAGGTGAAGGAGGGTTTGGGCCAGTTGTGACATTCTGAAATTCGACCCTTTTTCTGAATTTGAATACATATGGTTATTTCATAGATGCGCTATAAATGAATCTCACTTGGAGCTGGCCCACCTGAGATGACTAACCAAAGGGGAAAGGCTAACTAGGAATATAAGCACGTGGATCAAATGGTCGATACGTGTGACTCCTAGAAGCCACCCGTTAGTTTGAGAATTTATTTAAAGCTGTCGTTTTATAAATGAGGCTGCGAATTGAATTTCAAAATAGGACAATCGACTCTTAAGAGTGTTACAGAAGTTGAAATTGGATGTCGCCTCGAAAGGCGTGAATTGGCAGCGTAGCATTGGAATGCCTAAAGAAAAGGGTAAAATGAAAATTGCCATCTCACCCTCATTTTGTGCTAGAATCCATGGCTAGAGAGTGTTAGTAATTTTAGCAAGGCTAGAAAATTTGTTCGGTGGCATTCCGAGTTATTTTCTGATCGCGATTGAGCTAAATCAGCACCGATTGAGACCCTACCAGTCCTGAAATTTCACGAATTTCAAGAAATGTCTCATCGTTCATCTTTTTGACCAATTTGACCAGCTTTGATCGAAAATAATTGAAGCCAAGCTTTATCAGTCCGAAAATTCACTGATAGTCCAAAAATCAGTCGATTCGTTGAGCTTTAAGTCACTTTCGATGAATAATAGTTTCAATTATTAACCCTTAGAGATAATATATACTCTCTCTCTTCTCTCTTTTTCTCTCTCTCACCAGCAGATTCTCTGTCCTCTCTCTCTCTCACTTGATTTTCGGATTCTTCTCTCTCTCCCTACTGAATTCTAACTTCTGCCCCCACTTCAATCGGCCGCCGACAGAAATCCGACTGTTGGATTTTTATGATTTTTGGATATGTTGTACTCCTATCTGAGGTGAGTTACATGACTTTGAATCACTTCAATCCGAGGTCGTTTGACCTTCCAAATCTACTTCACCGTTTCGGTCGACGAACTAGTTTTTTTGTTACCCAATTGATATAGGGCTCATGTTCATATATGTTGGCCCCAGCGACCCCTAGAGCTTATTTTCATTGTGAAAATATTGATTTTCCAGCTCAACCATCCCTTTAAGCCTTTGATCAGCCCGATTGGATGAAATCCACCGGAATTCGTCCTGCTTTTTTGGTCGCCTCCGTGCGCCGCCGCTTCCACCGCTTTCTCAGCTTCCGTTTCAAGCCTCGATTAGGTAAGTTATACCTCTATTTCTCGATTAGAATATTATACATGCCATGGACTATAGCTCTAGGGTCGATTCGAGGTAAATCGGTTTAGGAAAAATTGCGAAATTGACGTATTTGTGCAAATCGATTCTGTGATGTGGCTGTGGTATATTATTTGGGCTTAGTATGTCTGTCTTGGCTGGATATAGGTTGTTTGTGGTAATTGATGTGGGTCCCGCGAGGTTCGGGTACCGAAAAATGGATTTTTGGGAATTTAGTGCAAAACGGCCAAATAGTGTTTTGAAATTACTGTTCATGACCTCCAAATACTGTTCATCATTCTGTCCATTAATTTTCATTTGAAAGTGACAAGTTTTGTGGTCCCATGTCGTTCAAGTACCAAAAAATGGGTTTATGGGAGCGTTTTATGGCAAAATCAGACCTGAGCAATATTTTATGCTACCATTTTAAATATTTGGGGCCTGTGTTCATATTCAAAATGATATTTGAGGATTACCCACGTATACTTGAAATTATTTTTGATCATTTTGGGTCCCACGTGAGAAATTATGCGTTTTTAATAAAATTGGGTACGTGAAAGAGATTGTTGGCTTGGCTATTTGGCCAGAAATGTGGATTGAATATTTGGACTTGTATTTGAAATTGGCCTAAACGTATTTGGCCAATGATTTCTGTCCAAAATGAATTTAAAGGATTTTATTGCATGAAAGCGAGTGCAACAATTTGGGTTCGCAAAATGAGTTGATTGATTTGGCCATTTGGCCGGAAATGTGGATTAAATATTTAGACTTGTATTTGAAATGTGGCCTAACGTACTTGGCCGATGATTTCTGTCCAAGTGAATTTAAAGGGATTTTATTGCCTAAAAGGCGAATGCGACTATTTTCGCATGTTTGATTGCATATCATTGTGACTTGGCAAAAATGTAGTCATGAAGTTACCTGGCGTAAAATGTAGCCATTGGCGGAATACGTAGCCACGGAGGATGGCCCTAAGTGCCTATATGATACGGGGAATTGGAGAGATAAGTGTGCCGACCTGAGGTGCCTATATAACACGGGTCGAGGCACAGTACACCCTGATGCGTTTTGACCGTGGTAGCTGGAGCGATAAGGTGCCACCTGAGGCGTCCCACAACGCGGGTTGAGGCACAGACCTTGATGTCCACGACGCGGGTCGAACCTGATGCACCTATATGACGCTGGTCAATTGGCTGTTAAGCCGAGGCTCATGAGCGTGCATGCATATATGTTTATATTGATTGTCCTGGATTGGACTCGTTTGTTTTATAACTTGGCCATTTGTGGCGAACCATTGGTTGACTATTTTATATGATATTCTAATTTTATGGTTTGGATTGACCTGAGCTATCTTTTATAAATGGCCATATATGGCGAGTTTTCATTTGGCATCGCCCTTGATTTTGGCCCTACCATTTAAAAAGTGACTCTGTGGTTTGATTGCTTGATGAGACCTAGAGTTTGGGTCTGAGGGTGTTTGATATTCTGAAAGGGATTAGAGGTTAGCTTGCTAAGATTTTGTTCTCAAGGTGATTGCCCTTATTTTTCAGACCCTAGAACATAAGCATGGTAGGGATACCACAAGATTTGATATCCAGGTGGCGGGTACCCAGTTGGCAAGACAATTGATGGTGAATCGGTGGTTGTTGAAATGTGGTCGCCAGGTTTATTTGTTGTTGTAATCTTTGTAAATTGACATTCAGTGTAATATGGAGGTAAGATTATGTAATATATAGGTGTTCATGGTTGCGCTAGTCCTTACTCATTCGTTGTCAGGGCTAAATTATTCGTTCCGCTAGCGTTTATTTGGATATTAAGGTTTCAAGGTCGGCGACAGTCCTACATGTCGCATGTATCGACCGTCGTTATGCAGATGTCGTGCGCTCATGGAGATTCGGGGCATGACACCAGTTTTACCAGGTAATTCACAATATGTTCATAACTTCATCCTCCATTCAATTTCAATGTGAAGGAAGTGTCTGATAATTTAGTATCTTTAGTTTAACTTACCAGCCCGGATCTTGCAAAGCTAACCGTCTTTATTTATTTATTTATGAAATAACGTCTGATCAATAAGGAGTCTTAATTCTTATGATTAATCTCCGGAACACTATCAAATGGAACTATAATTGCTGTGAAGCAGCTTTCTTCTAAATCAAAGCAAGGTAATTGTGAATTTCTCAACAAGATAAGCATGATATCTGCTCTCCAACACCCAAATCTTGTAAAACTTTACGGCTGCTGCATTGAGGGAATCAGTTGTTGCTAGTTTACGAGTATCTGGAGAACAATAGCCTTGCTCGCGCGCACTTTTTGGTAAAACATGCTTTCCCCTAAGCTGGCTAATATGCTTTCATGTGCATTCAACTGAACCCTCCTACTCTTCCCAGGACGGAGTTGAGGAGCAGATTGAGTTGGACTAGGCCACCATAAAGAGAATATGTTTGGGAATAGCAAGGGATTGGCTTACCTTCATGAGGAATCTAGATTGAAAATTGTTCATACGGGACATAAAAGTGACAAACGTACTGCTTGATAAGGACTAAATGCCAAGATCTCAGATTTTGGTTTGGCCAAACTCGATGAAGAAGAGAATACGCATATCAGCACAAGGATAGCTGGAACAATGTGAGTCTTTGTGTTATCTGGTTAATTCTCTTCTTTTAATTAGCTTTATCTAATGAACTTTTGATTGCTACATATCTGTAACGTTTATTCTCTGATTGTCCTTCAGATGTTATATGGCTCCCGATATGCGATGAGAGGCTACTTGACAGACAAAGCCGATGTCTACAGCTTTGGAGTCGTCGCTTTGGAAATTATCAGCGAAAGAGCAACACGAATTACAGGCCGGAGGAAGAATTTGTTTATCTCCTTGACTGGGTAACATACAGCGACTCTTAAGTTTAATAGAAATTATGCACCAACTGTCTTCTATTTCTAAAAGCAACCTATTCCCCTTAGTTGTTCCTGAAACTGTCTTCTGTTTCTACACAAGCAAGATAACCGACTATCTTCTATTTCTATTTGTACATGATGAAAGGCCAATGTGGCTACAAGAGCAAGGGAACCTTTCTTGAGCTCGTGGATCCACGTCTTGGCTCAGATTACTCCGAGGAAGAGCAATGAGAATGCTAAACCTAGCTCTACTATGCACTAATCCTTCACGGACTCTTAGGCCGCCAATGTCGTCCGTGGTGAGCATGCTCGAAGGGAAAAGCGCGATTCAAGCATAGATAATCAAGCGCACCGCAACAAATCCAGATCCTAGGTTCAAAGCTTTCGAGAGGCTAGCTAATGATAGCCAAACAAATTTTCTCAACGTTTTCTCAGGACACTCACCGGGTGCTGGAAGCATGTCCATAGAAGGTCCATGGATCGATTCTTCAGCTTCTTTCATGAGCAAGGATGAGACCCCGCAACCATTCTTCAGAGAGGAAGCTTCTCCCCAAATTTTTAGGACTCGGATTCGTTCAGTACAATGACCTAATTGGACCACCGCATCACAATTTCAGGTCAAAATTAGACGAAAGAACTATATTTTGAAAATTTTGTTAAAATATTTATAACTAAATTTACAAATTGAAAAGTTTCGAACCGAATTGATCTTTGTATGTTAGTTAAAGAAATTTTGGATGATTATCCAAATTGAAAAATTGTCTTGTCATTGGTTACACAAAAATAAAGGACTTTGCTAGCACAACAGTTTTTGGGTGACAATGAAATAACAATGTGTTGTGGTCACAAATTCTCAAAAGAGTGGATCTCACAATAATTTTTAATTAACTGTTATATATTTTGTGTGGCCATAAATAATCTGTTAGCATAACAGTCACTCAGATACCGTTACATAATCAATTGTCAAGAAATAAATTCATACATTTTCAATTTGAAGCTCGTTGTTGGTGGACGTTAGCCCCACAGGATTATCCAGATGATAAAGAGTTGTACTGGTGCTGGGATATTTTACAAACTTTTATCTATCCGATTTATTAATACTTGCCTGGATATTAACATATCTAAGTCCCTATCGATGGTAATAATTGCGAAATAGATCCTTCCAGTCAAACTTACATTGCTCCTACTTGAGCTACTCTAAAAAGCTCTTGAATACTCCAGCAGCCGAGCCTACGACGTCGCTTTTGTTGAAGATGACGCGATCTTCCCTTTTAACTACTGTTGGGCACGATGATTTTTCAAACTTGACAAGGAAGGATGCCCAGTCACACATGCAACAAGTGACGGTATTGACTGATTCGAGGAAAACTTGGACGCGTGCATTGACTAGGGGTGAGCATGGGTCGGTGGGTCGGGTCTAGCCTAGACCCTAAACCCGACCCTGTTTAACCGGTTCCTCAATTTTTGGAACGAGACCCCTACCTTTTTTTCTTGGAACCTGTTTTGAACCGACCTTGTTTTTTTGATCCGATTCCAAGATCTACCCGGTTTCTCTATTTTTTAGTCATCATCAAAAGAAAACAAAGCCAACGGTTCCCAGAGTCTACCCAGTTTTCCTATTTTTTTTAGTCATCCTTAAAAGAAAACAAAGTCAATTGTGCAGAAAACATATTCACTTAACTTAGCTCCGATAAAGCTGGGCGACCACCAGAGGAAAAATGAATGATTGTACTCGATTTTGCTATGTTTTTTATTAACTAGCAAAGATGAGGCTAAGAGCATGTTTATCAAGTATAAAATGACGTTGAGAACCAACTTGATAGACGAATCAAAGTACTTAGGTCTAATAGAGGAGGAGAATATAATTCTTCCAATTTAAAAGAGTTGTGTGTAAGTTGGGAATAATTCTCCAAACAATGTACCTTATACTCCGCAGCAAAATAGAATTGCTAACGAAATAATATAATTCTAAAAAAGATGGCTAACGAATGCTCTTAAGTTCTAGTTTTTCTCAAAACTTGTAGGGGAGGCAATTCTAACTGCGAACTATATTCTTAATAAAATACCCACAAAAAAATGGGTAAGATTCCATATGAGTTATGGAATGGAAGGCTATCATCCTACAAATTTTTTGAAAGTGTAGGAGTGCCTAGCCAAGGTCGCGATTCCTCCTCCTGAACAAACTCGATTAGGACCTAAATGATGAATTGTATATTCATTGGTTATCTCAAAATAGTAGTGCATAAAGATTTTTGGTTCACAAATTTAAAAAATGCGAAAATCCATGCCAATACTATCCTAGAATCAAGGGATGCTGAATTCTTTGAGAATATATATCCTACGAAAAGAAATCGGGGTGAACCTTCTCAAAAGAGATTCAGACATTCAGAATCTGAGAATGATAAAGTGAGGCTGAGAATGTGGAGTTTCGAAGGAGTAAGAGGTCGCGAATTGCAAAATCTTTGGACTTGACTTTCTGACATATATGTTAGAAGGTGAGCCTCAAACGTTCAAAGAGGTAATTCATCTTCAGATGCTCCTTCTGAAAAGAAGTTATTGACAATGAATTGATTCTATCCTAAGTAACCATACTTGGGAATTGGTTGATATTCCATCTGGAAGTAAAACCAATTGGATGTAAATTGATATTCAAGAAGAAGCATAAAGCTGATGATTCCATGATAAGTACAAAGCACGACTTGTTGCCAAAGGGTTTAGACAAAAAGAGGGTTTAGACTACTTTTATACTTATTCACCAGTAAACAATAATAACATCGATTAGGATGTTGATTGCTATAGTTTCGATATACAATTTGCAGGTACATCAGATGGATGTAAAAACTGCATTCTTAAATGGTGTTCTCGACAGAAGATTTTATATGGAATAACCTGAAGGATTCAAGGTCAAAGGACAAGAACACAAAGTTTGTAACTTGTCAAATCATTGTATGGACTTAAACAAGCTCTAAACAATGCATGAAAAGTTTGACCACGTGATGATCCAAAATGGGTATAGAATCAATGAATGTGACAAATGTGTGTATACCAAATCCACGTCCATTGGATGTTACTTATTTGTCTGTATGTCGACGACTTGCTTATTCTTGGAGATAATGTTGAGGTTATCAAAATTACTAAGAATGTTCTCAAGAAGAACTTTGAGATGAAAGATTTAGGTGTTGCGGATGTTATACTCAGCATCAAAATTCTTAGGAATTCTGATGGGTTTAGGTTTAACACAATCTCATTACATTGAAAAGGTAATTGAGAGGTTCAAAAGATTCGGCATTAAAGATGCAAATAATCCTTTTCTACCGCACCTAACTTTAAAGAAAAATACTGGAAGGAAATTAGATAGTGGAATACTCTCAAGTAGTCGGCAGTCTTATGTATTTTATGAATTGCACTAGACCGAATATTGCATACTCAGTAGGAAAACTGAGTAGATATACAAGCAATCCTGGTCACGAGCATTGGAATGCTTTGTTGAGAGTATTAGGGTGAGTATTAGGGTATTTGAAAAATACCAAAACTATATTCTACAATATGATCAATATCCAACTGTGTTGGAAGGCTATAGCGACGCAATTGGATTTCGGATCCTGATGAATCGAAATCAACTGGCGGGTATGTGTTCATGCTACGAGGTGTTGCGGTATCATGAAAATCCTCGAAGCAAACTCTTATAGCATGCTCCACGATGGAATCAGAGTTTATTGCTTTGGATAAAGCTGCTGAAGAAGTAGAGTGGCTTCGACAGTTTTTAGAGATATGCCGTTGTGGGCAAACCTATGCTTGCAATATGCATTCATTGTGACAATCAAGCAGTTATTGCAAGGGCACATAATGTGACATATAACGGTAAGTCTAGGTACATTCGTCATAGACATAATACCGTACGGCAGTTGCTCTCGTATGGAATAATTTCTTTGGACTTTGTGAAGTCAAAGGAAAATACTACGGATCTACTGACAAAAGGTTTGTCGAGGAGCAAGTAAACTGCGCATCGAGAGGGATAGGGTTAAAAATCTTAACCCAACAAAAGAGCTTCCGAGGTGGAAACCTAACCTATATGATTGGAGATCCCATGGAATAGGTTCAACAGGACAACGTAAATTTCGAAAACTCTAGAGTGAGCACTGTCTCCCATTCCTATGATGCAACAGTGCTTCTATAGAGTTTTAAGGGTACACTATGCGTTTAATGATTCTTATAGCTTGGATTTTAACATCCTAGTAAGGTATGGTAGGATACCTTTAACAAGGAATGCACCTATATGCGTGAAGCTGGCCGACTCTATGAAAATCTTTAAAGGTTGAGTTTTCTAAAGTACGCATGAATCCTGAGAGGTTCAGACCGAAAGAATGAGCGCAACCGAGAACCGATCTTGATTTGGAAATACTCTGTGAAAGGTCTATTGTCTGGGCTTACACCAATACTTGGCGATTCAAGCTAAGTTCATCGACTGGTTAAGTATGTCCAATAGGCTTTCACTAAAGAAGGTTCAAAGCGAAAGCTACCTATCTTGATGTAGTGTATTTCCACAGGCACACTTGGAATCCCTCGAGTCTTAGTTCTGTTGAGCCATTATGTGGGGGATTGTTGTAATTGATGGGTTAATAGCTCAATTTATGTCTATGTAACCGATATAGTTTAATGGGATCGTAATCGACATGCATTTATGTCGGCATAACCGACGTGAACTTATGTCGGCGTAACCGATGTGGATTAATGTCAACGTAATCAACATGGATTAATGTCGTCGGTTACGATGTGGATTAATGTCAGTGTAACCAATGTCGCGACCTAAAAATCGGTCAAGACTTTAGGTTAATGGATTATTAGGCTAACCTAACCTAACACAGACTATCCAAAGCCCTACCAATTCGCAACTTTGATTTGTTCAAATAATTTAAGATTTGGAGTCGCCACTAACCATTTTTGGTAGGTTGGTCAAATATCTAAATAAAATAGCGGAAGAACTATTTCATTCTTACGAACCGGAGATTAAGTGTTCGGGGACTTTATTACATTAACTAATCAAAGCCAATGCCCTTTCGATACCTTAATTTCATGAAACCTTGGTTCAGCAACTCAAACTTGATTGATCTTTTTTTCGTTTTTTCGTTTTTTTTTTAAACTTCTCAGATGGAGTATTTTTGTTGTTTTCACTTTTTAGGATGACATGCAAGGACTAACCTATATGCTGGACTTGTATGAGTAAATTAAACATGCAAAATGAGATCAAATTAATGCAACACTCAACGCAACATGCGAACAATCATGCACTTTAAATAAACCTGCAAAGACTATACATAGCATGCAATTTTCATTCAAGGGATTCAAACATACAAATTAAACAATCCTAACATGAATAGCTTAAACATGACGCTAACGACATGCCAAATAAAAACAAAATATGACGTAGACATGCAAAATATGGGACATGTGAAAATGACAACGCCATCATGTGATATGCATGATCTTTCACAAAAATGAATGATGGAGTAAATGATACTGGAAAATATGAATGGCATGAGAGATAATGCAAAGATATGATATGCTATTTTGAAGATATGATATGCAATATATGAGATTTTTTGTATTTTTTCGTTGGGTCTTTCGGTCACATGAAGACATGCTCGATTTGATTTCCTCGACTCTCGAAAACAGTTTCGAACAGTTTCGAATTCCACTAAAAAAAAATCAAGTTAAACCCTTAAAGAATAGAGATTTTACCTTGTACTGCTCCGAAAAAATCTACACGTGCGCAAGCTTTAGATTTGCCCTAAAAAAGCACCTTTTGGCCTTTGGACCGAACGGCAAAAGACCCTTGGGGATGGCTCACGAACGGTGGAATTTGCTTAGTTACGAGTTTGCTGGTCAACCTCGTCGGATCGCCACTGGACTGCAGCGTGGCACCTCAAGCTTTGATGAGTTGTAGTATCTTTTCGTTGAAGACCAAGCTGGAATTCACCAGAAAGACATCAACTTTCTCTTGATGAAAGCTATGCCAAAGGGAGGTTTTGGTTCCAGAACTTGCTTCTTAAATCTGGATATTGCCCGAAGAAACTAGGGCAAAATTTAGGTACAAAGGTGGGAAGTTATGTGAGATTGTTCTCTCGTTGCTCTCTCATCAATCGGTCGAAGTCTCTCCTGTGACTCTCTCTCTCATGAACTCTCCTCCGTGTGGTCCATGGGGACCACGTCGCCGAGCAAGCTCGAGGAAGACGAAGAGTACGCCGGCGAGAGAATGGGTGAAGTCTTGGTCTTCATCTCTAGGAGCTGCTCCCGCAGGACGGTGCGACTCTTTTTACAGCGGGCGTGGCATCAGATGACCAAGGAGGTGGAGGAGGAAAGGGAGAGCATTTTCCGCTGAACGACTTGACCCCAAACTTGTTGGCCTCGTGAGAGTTGCTGGAGAATCCCTCTTTCTCCCTCTTCCTCTTCTATTTGTAACCAAAAAACAGACCCTTCACTACGAGCTCTCTTATTCGGTCTCGTGAGAGCTCACTGAGCCCTCCCTCGGTCAGAAATCCTCTCCTCTCACCAGTTTCCTCTTGCACCCTCCTTTCGGTGATGGGTTTGGTGATCTGGTGGAGTAGCTTTTTTGGTGGAATCGCTGAGCATCCAAGGGCATCGTGCCATTGCCCTCCTCCTTTTTTCTTTCCATCATGCTGCCCCCACTTTTTTTTTGGCAGCCGTTACCCCCATCCAGCTTGTTCTTCTTCCCTTTCGGTGCAGAGAGGCCCTCCCCCCCTCATTGTGGATGCCTTTTTTTCTATTTGTCTTGGAGAATCCCCCATGTGCCGAGAGACTTTTTTTTTTCTCCTCCACCATTCTGGCCGTGTCTCCTATGATGAGTCATGATGGTCTCTTCCACCGAACTTTCCTTTAGTGACTCTTTCCTCATCAACATTGCAATTGGGCTTGTGTAAACTGTGTTGATGTTTTAGTTGGAAAAAAGATGTAGCTTGCATATGCAACGAGCATCACGCAGCTGTTAAACCTTGACAGAGCAACCTCGGACTCTCAAAAGAAGCACGAATTTTTTCCGAATTACAACTTGCTTCAACAAGGACTGACTTTGCAGATGTCTCATGTAGAATAAGGTTAGACCGCTCTTGATCAGCTCGACAGAATATGGCAGAAAAGAGTTCATATTTGTTGATCACATCAGAAAATCTCTCAAGGGCAGATTCGACAGCTGGCAAGGAAGATATTAAAAGATCATGATGTTCCTGCAGTGAAATACGAATTTCTTGAACTCGAGATGCAAATAAGCTTAAGCTGACAGCCAACTCCATGGCCTTTCTCTCTTCACCGCCAATTGCTGCATCATCGTGAAAGTCTCCCCTAGTCCATTCTACAAGTGGATCCAGACAAAAACCTCTAGTAGCATCAGGAGTATGTCTTTATTTTTCCTCAGGACACCAAGAACTGCTTCACAGTTCGCTTTGAAAATCCCTTCTACTCCAGTCAACCCTAAAGCTGCTTCAATCATCTGTGTTCGTCGGAAAGGAACAATTTCTGGGATCTTGAGTCTCAGCCCTTTATCAAAGCATATATTGTAATCAATATGAAGAATATCTCCACTACGGAAATCCACTAGAATATTATCTAGATGTCTATCCCCAAGACCTAGAATGCGGCCGACCATGCTCATGGCTGCAACACTTTCAGAGTACCTTTTCGACTTTAAATTGAATGCCTTGAATCCTTCACTAGTTTATTCTTTCCAGGTTTCGAGGCCGATGTATTGATATCAACTGGGAGTGGGACGCCTGCCTTCTCTTTCGAATCAAGACCACGATCGGCATTTTGCTTGTCCGAGACCGAAATGCATCCCATGTCGAAACATCCTAAGTCCATGCTTGGTTTTCTCGAATCTGGCAAAAGATTGCGAGCGCAGAGAGGACGCAGAATCCGAAACAACTCAAGGAAAATGAGGGATTGAATGAGCGACTGGAAGGCAAAGAATTTTCTTAGATGTCTCTGTAGATTGAAGAGATGAATAGCGTTTTGGTTTTACTATACGAAGAACCGCTCACTTAAACTACATGTGCCACCGTTGGACCAATTAAAATGAAATAAAAAGAAAAAATGCAATGCATGCAGAAATTAAATTAATGCACATGAAACTAGACAAAAATGATTTAAATATTTTTGGTTAGAGACTAAAGTTAGTTTCTAATTTTTTTTATGAAATAAATGATTAAATGAGAAAAATTGAAAATTTAGGTGTCAACGTAGGGGAAGAAGTGAGCATCAAGCATGAGTGCTCTTCAAACATCAATCGAAGTCTGTGACGATATCATGATGAATGAGAGCAATTACAGAACTTCCTTCTTAGATAAGCTTCTACGAGCATTGGTCCGTCCTACTTTAATTGGAGCTTCATGGTCCAATTCAAGTTTGTGCAGAACATAAGGCATATTTTTAATGAAGTGTGCACAAAATGCAAATTATCTGAATATTTTGTTTGCATGATCTGTTCTCTATGCATTTCTGTCCCCCATGACTTGATAGTTTTATGATTCCTGTTTCTAGTAGGTACTATGACTGTTCTTGTTCTTCCAGGTGAACTTTGATATGCTTCCAGAGAATCAGAGAGACTTACTAATACAACTAGCGAGCTTAATTAGTCTGTAACAACATCCAAGGTTATCATCAAGAGGGTGCAAAGTTTATGCAAAGGTTTCCTTGTACCTAAGAAAAACTATGCCAGGAAGGAACTGAGGCTTTCCTTTTCATCAATTATTATCGATATATAATATCTAAACATTTCAAATGTGTCCGTCTGTTTCATCAGTATGAAACCATTAGGAAAATGATTATTATATTCTTCTTAATTGTCTAATCAATTTATATGTTATACTATGCTCGCCATGTATGATTGGTGATACCGACATGTGAAGATAGTAATCCAACTCTACGTATAAGCTAATTCGAGGAGCACTGCATTTTTTCCACCAAGCAAAGAATTTAGAGTAAATCTCAACTTGGAGGTTTGAAAGTGGAAGGCTGCGGGAGCGTCAAAGGACCGCCGAGAGTTGTGACCTTTTACCCATTCGAGGGGCGTGTGCATCAATCCCGGTCCAATTCAAAAATCGGATCAAACCTAGCAAGTTTTACTCTTCTACCATGGCTTGCCCTAGAGTTTCTAGGATATTCTAAACATCGACCTCAATACCATCAATACCAGCAGAAGTAAGATAGGAGTGGAGTTAGTCGTAAAAGCTAAAAACTTCCTAAGGATTGACGAGGCCAAGGCCATTAGTAGTGATGCTATTGAGAGCATCACAAGGCTCATTTTATTGAACTCCTGGAGATTAGACAACATTGTATGGCCATTTTTGTTGCTGTTATTCTAACTAGGACATTTTTATTTAAAACCTTGCCTAAGTCTATTAGCGAGATAACCTAACCTAATTAAGCTAGACTATTACAAGAATTAGAGTTGGAATGGACATCGACCCTTTCACCGTCTTTATGATTTTTGGCCACCTCCTCCATAGACTGCCTCGCTTGGCCACCCTCTGTCATGTTGGGCATATCATTCATCATATTTATTTATCGCATGCAGTCAATCTATGGGAACAATTAGTAACGTTCATTTCATAAACAAGGAATAGCCTCAGTGTTGACTCTAGGAATTCACGCATTTGATAACCCAAATATATTTTCAAATTTGCTAAGATTGATCACTAGTTATTGATAATCGGCTACCATTTATATTCAGATAACAACAGTTCATATCATTTGACCTCTGAGCTTGGATCTAATCAACCATACACTACCTGTTTATCATGCATCGCACCTATCCATTCATCTACCAATCCCATGCATTGATCATTGATTAAACATTCATTTAGGTCAATTGACTTTGATTCTCAATGAACAATCAAGAAACGAAGTGAACCCACTTGGTTAAACTATCAAACAAGGTCCAATTAAAGTGATTTAAGCATCAATTGAAACCTTAATATGTCTAGTTAATATTTCATTTAGACCATTTTGCTCGGTTTTGACCCGATTGACCCAAAATCAAGCAAACAAAACCGACACTAAGAAAATGACCTGTTTTTTTACCCACATATTTGAAACTTCAGGATAAATAGTAAACAAAGTAAAAAACGAGTTAAATTTTGCATATTGTTAGAAAAACATGTCATTAACAACTGCCATTTTGAATTTTTGCTAAAAACCCCCTAATTATTCTCAGTAATTCAATCTCTACACTGGACTCTTTTGCAAATATTTTTGTAGGCTAGATTGACCTTGTCCTCATTTTGGCCAAATTGACCCTAAAATTTACTATTAGGTCCTCATTTTCTAGTCCCTATTTAAGACCCTAATGAACAAATTTCAAGTTTTAGGTTTTTCTCCCCCCAAAAAAAAAAGTTCCAGAACTTTATCAAATTGGCAAAATAAAACTGGAATATGCAAGGGCCATGAAACCAAATCGGATACAGAATATGATCGTTCTAACGGATCCTACATCATACCAACAAAATATCATCAAATTTTCACAAAATTTTGTAAATATCTAGATCTTGGCAACAGCTATCATGAAGAACACTTTTCAAAATTTTGAACACGAACAAATATGAAAAATCCAAGAACACAGAGAGGTCAGTTGGAACAGATGATTTCAAAACTTGACATAACTTTTTCCCACATTCTAACCTCATATTTTGGGGACAATTTATTCTGGAAAACTAAGTCAACATGCAACCAATCAAATCGAAGCTTAGGATGTCCTTGACATTTTATTAAGTAATTACTTTTCCTAATTCTGACTTTTCCAAACTTAAATTAGCCTTATAAGAAAGTTTGTCCTATGGACTAAGAATTTCCACAGTATGTAAATGATCATCAATCAACATTTCAAGGCTCAGTATTCATTCTCTACATTTATCATTTGAGCAGCTTTTGGCCATCACAACTTTGCATGCATCATTGGCCTCAGTATTTGTCCTTTACATTCATCATTTGCCTAAAACTAAGTCAGGAATGAACATACCTTTTGATGATGATCTCGACACTTGATTGAGCTATGCAATCACTGAATGAACTTCACAAATCGACTTGAATAGCTCACAAAGATCTGAACAAATGAGGCAAGGATTGAAGTTAGAATCAACTTCAATGAACTTATACGAGCAATCAATGAAAATGAGCGAAATCAAGAGAACCCAGTGACTATATTTTATTGAGCGCCAGTCACCACAACTTCAAGGAAAGATCAAGAATCGACATTGCAAGGCTCGGCTCGCTGTTGGATCGCTGGAACAGCGGCTGAAAGACGCTGGATGAATCCACACTACGTATACTGTTAGTGATTCCAAGATAGAATTGGCCAACTATGAGGCCGTCCAGCGAGGCTTTGCTTGACCAACCTTGCCACCAACTGGATAACTCCGTGAGGGACATCAATGTCGCGGTGGATCCCCAAAAAGTGATCTGCGAATGGCCATAGCAACAACGAAAGGGGGTAGTCCAGAGAGAATCCAAGAGAGTTTTTTTTAGAGGGAAATTCAAATCTAAAAATGGCTATTCTAAGTTTTGGAGGGAAAATAATATTATATCACATTGTAAGATTGGAGCTTAGCCCTTAGATTGATCCAATGGTCTACAATTAATGAATACTTAACCACAAGAAAGCTTTCCATTGGTCCATTTCAGATTACTTGGATCGATGTATGAATGGATTGCTAGGATTAGAGTTTCACATGGATTGATGACATGGCCTTGAGGGCATTTTGGTCATTTCTCAAGTAAAAAAAGGGCATTTTTGTAATTTCTGCACCAAGGGCGAGTTTGGTCGGTGGCCATAGCCTAAGAAGGGCGGTCGGCATCGCTGGATGGTCAAAAAAGCCTAGTCAGTCAACGCCGGTCCAAACCGAGTTTACCTAGCTGGATCGAGTTGATCGGGTTTGACCAGTCCAATTTTGGTCCTAATTTCGTCCTATTTTGACCAAATACGCTAAATTAAAAAAATTTTAAATGAAACGGATCAAACTGAATGCAATTGGGATAACCTGAATCGATCTAGTTTGGTTAAATTCCCATTTGACATTAGAATTCCCCTAATTTCTATCAAATGGCTTTGTAAGTGAAGTGAACCAAATATATATATATATATATATATATATATATATATATATATATATATGAACTTGCTTAACTAGCCAGAACTTCTAATTTTCAAATTAAATGATAGTCTACTATGGGTCGAGTCAAATTGAGAGAGTTGCACTAAATACTCTCTAAGTTCGAAACTATTGTATTGCAAATTGATTCAATTGGATAGGCATGCTTGTGAATTTAATAAAATTGACTTCGAATTCATGTTTGGTTTACTCAATTGTAATGAATTGAAGCAATCCTACTCTAATCATGAAGACTTGATTGGATGCCTAATCGGAGCCCAAATTTGGGGATTTTTTTTTTTTTGCTAGAAATCTCAAAATTTGCTTGTCAATCTGATGAGGTATGGTCCTTAGATCAAATGTCGTGAAGGAAACTATCTTAAAAATGACAATGAACAAACTAATTTGATTTTTGATCAATTAAGAATAAAAAATTTTGATTGGGGAAAAGTCAATACCTAATTTATTTTGTAAACTTGACAATGTCACAGCCAAATTGGGGTAGAAAGAGGTTGATTTGGAGTTTTTCCATTTTTTGTGATTTTTTTGGAAAAATTTCATTTAAATAGTCAAACCTTGACTTTTTTATAATTAAAAAAAATTGCAAGTGCAATAGTGAAATTGACATCATTTGGAAGTTTTTCATATGAAAGTTAAATTTTGACCATTGGTTGACTTTTCGGTCAAAGTTTGACAAAAAGTCTCTAAAGTGCAAATGGCTTACAAATGTAAGGCCAATGCTAATTCAAATGCTAAATGACCCCTTTTGTCTGAAAAACAGATCATGTCACGATTAGAAATTGAAATCTCAAGCTTTTCCCAAATAATCACATGTAAGCTAAAATCAATGTGAACACCACCGTGAAAGACAGATAAGTAGAACGTAATCGAACATAAAGACTGCATATATGCAATAGAATATCAAAATATGCTAAAGTTGGTCATCCAGATTTGATAGGTACTGTAACTACGTTTGAAAAGTGGTTGGCTATGTATGCGATCTAAATAGTTAGGAATAGATAGTCTTGAAAAGAAACCTAGGATTGATGAAAACCGTTGAGTCTTTCGATCTTTAAAATAGAAGAGAACAGATCATTGTACCTTAGTTTGCTTCCTGAAGGATGTATTGATGAGATAACACTTGGGATTCCATCTTCAAAGTTGGATT
>JAGVVM010000531.1:0-36750 GCA_019149425.1 Psidium friedrichsthalianum | reverse complement strand
ATTTAAATCGTCTATTTTCCCATAGTTTCTCAAATCGCTGTCGGGAAATGTTACTTGTCTCTTGAGAAAACTTCGCATGGTGACTGAGAGACTGTATTTGGAAAGGTTTCTGCAACTCGATCGGCTAATTTCTCTTGTTAGTCCTCGTGTTTCCTTAGAAGGCACTTGTTAGAGTTAACTTTACAATGCAATGATATATGAAGATAGTCAAATGCCATGATTCACTCTTGCCGAAATCACTGCAAACTTCTCTTTTTATGTTTCTCAAAAGCGAAATTGCAAGTTTCATAGTGTCCAAAGAGTGAAAATCGTTTTACTTAAGTCTGAATTCTTCTGATGTGAAGAATTCTTTTATAATTTCTGACTAATTCATTTGCAGGTGAGTTCTCTCATGCTGGGACAGTCCAGTTTGAACTTCAAAAACTTATCGACAGCTATGTAACAGACGTTCTTTAGGGGATAAATTTGTACACATATATTGAGTCATCTCTACCTCAGCACTGGAAGTGACTATTTAACTTTGTTTCTACCAGCGTTTCATATAATTTTTGACAATTATAAATCCCTCAGAATCTCTTATTCAATGACTTCTGACTGTTGAGGTTGTATTTTACCCTTGTCCATCCTTTTATAGCCTTCGTCTATTCCCCGTCCTCGCTTTGTTTATTTTTTATGGTTTTTAGTTTCTCTGTTATCTTTGTACTTTCATTATGTACCTTGGATGTTATGGCAGGTTACGGTTGTTGTCCTTATTTTCTTCGACATTTGTTTTAGTTATGTTATAGTCATCCTTTGATCAATCATTTTATTGCTCTTTGAATATGCATTTTCTGTTCTTGCAATGGAATGATTCTTTGGGTGCTCCTTCATACACTTCAGACCTCATTAAGTGTATTTTTTCTCATTGTTCACTTGAGAAATTGTTTGCTACCATATAGGGCCTTCCTTCATACCCCAGAGTGGTAGTTTGGTCCTTGTTCCATCTTGCTCTTGGAAATTCATTGGTTTTTTTTTCTCTTTCTTTTTTTAAATTTCATGTAGACCTTTTAAATGATTGTTGCTTTGGAAGAATGAGGGGACGAGTTGTTAGTTGTGGCTATGTTGGTTCACTTGTGCATAGCTTTTGTGGAACTTTCGTGGTTTACCTCGGATCTTGCTCTGAGGGTTATTCATATTTTTGATAGGTTGAATACCAAGCTGTATTATCTAAACATGTTAGCTTTCAGTGTTTACTAGATATCTCTTATTGTGCTTTTGCAGGAGATGAAGAGACACTGTGACGAGAAAAGGTCCTCATCTTTTCGGTACTAATTCTATTATCTGATATGATTTGTATTCTGAATGTTGTGTGGGTCTTCAGGATGTATACAATTTATGATGACGCATCAGAGGGATAAGGAAAGTTCGAAGAGTGGGAAAGTCGAAAGTTCAGCTTGCAGCAGATACAAGAGCACATGATGAATATGAAGAGTGAGGCAACACTATGTGTTTTTCGTTTAAAATCATTGAAGCAAAGGCAGTGTCGAAGTCTTCTAACTCAGGCAGCCCGTCACCATCTGCTCAGGTCTCAAGGGATCTCTCTAAACACTGCAGATTTTACTCTCATGATGTTCTTTTACTCTGATGATCATGCTTGCTGACAACACTCTTTCCCTATTTACCCATCATGCAGCTAAATTTTTTCCGAAGGTCTAAATCCCTTGAGCAGTTGAACCTCATGTCAGAATGGTTACAGAGGAACAGCATATTGATTACCAATTTGGTGGACTTGAAGATTGATGGTGAAGATGTGAAGATGATAGTGCAGATGTCTCTGATGCTAACAGACGGAGATCAAGTTTTGACTACAGCAAGATTTCTCAGGGCCTGAATGTCGTTTGCAATCAAAGAATTCAATGGAGGTCAGCATCTGATTTGATCCCACATAAAAACGACCTTCTCTCTGTTGACCCCCTCGCACTTAATTGTTATCGTGGGAGTATGAACTTATTAACTGACTGTTTCACAGTTTACCAGTCAAAACGGTTCCATTGGTGCCGCTATCTATGCTAGCTGAAATGCTATCACACGAGACCGGTTTCTCGTGGCACTTACGAGATCATTTTTGGAACTTGAAACTTCTATGCCCAATTGGCATGCTGTTTTATTTCTTGGACGATGATAAGGTTTTTAATATGTTTGAACTCTTCCCAATTGACTTTCTGCTTAAAACGTGCTTCCGTTTATTATTTTCTCATTCTATATCATTTTGTAGACTCTGGTATTTTCCTGCTTTACTCCCGCGTTTTTTTCCCCATTGGAGGACAGTCAAGCTACGTAAGTGTGCTATTTTAACATGACATTTCATTGACGAACCAGGTGGACGATGTGAACCTCTCATATTTTCGAAGCTCTACTGCAGAAGGTGCAGAGGTAACAATGCAATTGAGTTCTTGTTTGTTAGGAGTCAATTGTCCTGACTGAAAATGCATGGGAATTAAATTTTTTTTTTCAAGTGAGGGGATTTTAAAATTTAATTGGGCAAAATGAACTGGATGTTAATGCTTGCAAACTGAGCTGGCAATGCTTAAAGTCCGGCAAATCATAGGACAGATTGATCGGATCTGTATCCTTCGGTTTGTAAACTTGTGAATTATTCTTTTTTTATTTTATTTGTCTGACCATGCTTTTTTTTTAAGTATTAATTCTATTCATTCTCTTATAGCAGGTGAATATTGAAAAAAGCCAAGGGGATGTCCTTGGTAGAGAATACAAAATGGGCAGCCATTCAGCTCCAATAATCCTGAAAGAAGTTTGATCCTGCCGAAAAAGCAAGACATGTGCAGCAATTATCCACTCCAAGTCAACTCGTACGTGTTACCTACTCCTGTTAATGTGAAGATTCTTCCTTCAAGAACAAATAATTCAGCTCCACGTCCTCGGCCAGCCGGTGTAGTGACAGAACCCAAATTTGTGGCACTCTTCTCCATTGGAGATAAGAAAGCAAGACCTAAAAGCTGTACCAGAAGTCAGAGAGAGCACTAGTAGTCACAATGGTTTTGGCCATTTGCCCTCCTCCTCTGATGGAGGGACCTGTGTATAATGCAGAAAAAGTCAAAAGGCAAGCCTTCTCTGGTCCACTGACGCCTATGCCTAAGAAGCTTGTCCTGATGCAAGTGGTCCCATCTTTCCTTCTCATGAAGCCCAACTGGTTTCTGGAACACTTCACGCTCTGCTCAGCCTTCATCATCTCCAAAAGCATCCCCTACTGCTTCACCTCCTCTTGTTTCTTCTCCAAGGATAAGCTAGCTTCATGAGCTTCCTAGACCACCTGGCAATCTGGCTATGAAGCCTGTCAAATCTTCTGGATTCATCGGTCACTCTGCTCCATTAGTGCCCAGAAATCCAGAGGGTTCTGCAAACAGTAGAATACCCTCAGCAGCTTCTCCACTTCCACCTCCTCCGTTGAATATGCCTCGAAGTTTTTTCATACCTTCAAGGAGTCAAAGAGCAATAGGAATCAATGTGGCCAAGACATCGGAGTCCCAACAACTTTTAGAAAAAGTGAAGAAGTATCTTCGCCTCCATTAACTCCTATTTCTCTTGTGAACATCAAACCAGTTTCAACTGTTGCTGCCTATCAGCCTGGTACTGTAAGAGGTGAATGAGTATATGAACTGCATATCCATAGTTTCTTCAACGTTGAGGTGTTTCTCCTTTTCGCAAATTTTTGTGCATGTCCATATGACGGCAGATAAGTTGAAGAACTCGAGGCCTTTCGGGTTTCCCCTGGACATTCAGTCATCCCATGTGTAACATTGAGAATATAGTTTTATGAGTTGGTTCAAGTAGTTTTTGGTCAGAAAAAAGAATTGCGAGGAAGTAAAGAAATGCGATCCTTTAAGTGTCTAGAAGTTCAAGAAATTTATCTTCTGTTGTTATGATATAGAAAATTGCTGCCCTCCCTTTTGTCATATGCTTTTATTTGTCTCTGTGTAACAGCGCACTGCCATGCATTATACATGCAATCGTGTTGTGAAATGTGTAAATGGTTTTGAAATCATGTATGCATATATAAATGTCAGCTAACATTATCCACGGCCTTGAAAGATAATCTTTTGAAACAAGTCACACTTCCACTAGGCCTTATAGAACTTTGAATCAGCTTCTATAACTTTTGAAAGTGTTCTGGTGAGATGATTAAAGTTGAATGTGATTTGTTTTTAGATTGTCTAAGGAAGGAAGCATCTTATATAATGATCTTTTGTGCAGTTAATACTTGAACTTGGCAGTCTACACTAGACATGACTTGAATTATGTATACTGTCTACTGTCTGCTACCAGTTGTCGTCAGTTTCTCATTATTTCTGTGTAGTTGTCTTTCTCTGCATAGTTGTTAAAACAAAATTATGTCCTTGTAAGTTTTCCTATTCCATTCAAGTGTTAAGAGTCTAAAATTTCTTCACCCCGAAACTGGTAAGTCAGTTTAAAACTTTTGATCTTTTTCTTGAAGATACTGCTGTAAAGGAGCCGGGTGTCTTGATATATATGGCTCGATCCTGCCTACCCGCATTCATCTTTTGCTTCCTTAGAAGGAGCAAATTTGAGATGTTGGTGTTGCATGGTTACTCGTTTCAGGTGGAGGCTTATTTTGGTTAAAGAAGCCGCGGATTTTTGCCTCTTTACTGTCTTCCTGGCACGGTGATATTTGTTCTTAGTCAAGTGCTGGGGTCACATCTGTATATATGACGTGGCTTGCTCGTAGTTTGTCATGTCGTTGTCTTGCCAGCTTGTTTGCTATTGTTGACTGGGCAAGTGGGCATCTATAATGTGATCAGTCATGAAAATACTCTCCTGAGGAACTTTATTCTTTCTTCTCTACCGGGGTGATCACCTAAGTAAGATTTTGTTTATTCTCTGAGTCAGATTTCAGTAATGATAATCTTGCATAGCATTTGAATTTTGAATTTTGATCGTCTTTCATCTATCTGTCCATTTGGAACATGACTGCTGAAACTTGCAAAACTAAAGATCCATTCTTGATGTTTGATGTCCGAATGCTAGAGATTCGATTTTTTCTGACATGATCCGATGGATTCCACTTGGACTGACTTAAGGACATTCCTTCATTAGCATGTCTGGTGAAGTAGTATAAACTTCCGTGGATGTCATGCTAGGAAATAGGTGGCAACACATCTAAAGCTAGGGTCACTTTTTGTAATTTGCTGTTAGTTTTTGATCTACTGGAGAAAGTGTGTGCATTGGTTTTCTTGAGGTCCGGAAGTGATTCTCTTGTTGGTTTTTGTTTTGTTAGACTGAGTGTCCATTGGAGTCGGATCTGACCGCAGTATCCTCATCATCAAATTGCCTGCTTGCATTCTCCACCTCCCCACCCCCAACAACAAACACACACATGCACATCATTACTTGTTGATATTGGCCGATGCTGTGGATTAGCTGTTTAGGTGCGGTATCTGTAGGCATGGCTATACCTGAGTTGGGTAGTTGAGATGGGAATTGACCAAGCTTCTTCCGGTACTAACACGTGCTTTCCAATGTTCAAGCTAGCAAGGGAAGCAACAGCACACTAGCCAAAAACAATCTACCAGCATAGATTTCAGATGCTAGTGGACTTTTCGCAGTTTCTTGTGCACAATCACTGCTGTGTTTTTGTGAAGACACGAGGAGGCTTCTACATGGCAGAGAGAGAGATTGCATGCATATTCTCACGGACTAGTGATGAAGTGGCGTGATAAATGGTCGATTGGTGTTTTTCTTTATCCTTTCCCCATTAGATGGTTGAACAAGCACCCGAGTCTTCCTCGGTTTGACAGTTTCTTTTGTTCCTCGCGTTTGCACTTCTTGATCTGGTGATCGCATATCTGTATTTCTTTGCTAGTGTTGGCTTTGTATGAAAAGGAAACCGGTAGTGTTCTCACTTTGATGGACCTTTCTATTAAGGGCCTGGGCAACATAGGCTATAACTCATGGGATTGATGGATGTACTAAACAAGGACGACACTGACATAAGCACTGGCGAGCAGCTTTGGTAAGGAAGCACGGTTCCGATCCGTGAGTTATTCATAAGAAGAAAGAGCAAGATCAATGCATTTCGTTCAATGTCTTCTGTCATTTAGCCATAAGGGCCTTCTGAAGGGAAGCGAAGATAAGAGGATGAGCCGGCGCCCAGTTTCAATGCGTTGAGAAATACATAATTGTGGCAAAGTGACTGAAAAGAAGAGTGACGGGTATGTTGGGAGACGAGAGCGCATGAAAAGCCATGGATGGTGCTTGAATTCAAAGTCGATCGAGCTAAAATTTGATGCCCCTTTCCAGTTTTGATTAGCAATCATGTGCAATTTCAGTTTTGGTTCTGGACGAAAAGGTTATCGTGGGTATGGGCATCTTTATAGGCCCACTCAAACTAAAGTACTATAAAAATCTGATTAACCTTAAACGCCCCAAAATTTTTTTTGATTGGTTTGCCAAAAACATTTGGAGAATGTACGATATGAAAGTGAAAAATCGACGTAGAAGTCTTTTTAACGAGGGGAGTCCATAATCAGTTTCTACAGCGGGCCATAGGCTGCCGCACGTGCCGCGG
The DNA here is from genome assembly GCA_019149425.1 of Psidium friedrichsthalianum. Taxonomy (NCBI): domain Eukaryota; kingdom Viridiplantae; phylum Streptophyta; class Magnoliopsida; order Myrtales; family Myrtaceae; genus Psidium; species Psidium friedrichsthalianum. The sequence continues at coordinate 30,167 of JAGVVM010000531.1, read as the reverse complement.
CTAGCATAGAACCTTCCAACATCGTCGTTGCGGATAAAGGAGCGACAAAGCGAAGCGAAGGAAGGGGGAGAAGCAGAGCAAGTCAGTTCTCACTGGCTCCTCCTCAGTCGCTCACTGCACCACTCACAGAAAGAGGAAAGCAGAAGAAGGCAAAGGGAAAATATTCAATCAGAGATGGCGACGATCCATTTCTCCACTTTCAATGGCCTCAAATTCCACGGCGATTCCAGCGCAATCGCTCGGAGTTCTATGTCGCCGTTCTCCCCCGCTTCTTCTTCGTCGTCGTCGCCTGGTGCTGAAGCCACGTCTTTGGCGGCTCCGAGCATCTCTTCGTCGGAAATCTCTCACGCAACGCGCGCGCTGCCCGAGGAACCGCTCGCAGTGAGTCCTTTTTGTTCTTTGGATACTGTTCGTCTTAGCTTGGAGTTCAGCCGGTTGCTCATGGTCTCAGTTCGCGTCCTTCGAGAATAAGGAGATGTTAGTTGTTGTGAGGTCAAGTTGTGCTGAATTTGATGGTTGATGCAAAGCGATGGTGTAGAATGTCGTCCCGCTGAATCATTTGCTTGATATCGCTATGGATTGGCTTGTTTTTGTCACGCTTGTCACGCCTAGACGCATATGCTGTCGTGTGCGCGACTGTTGGTCCTAAGGAGCTAAGCTTTTCGAAGCGCTTGAGTAGGTGGTGATTCTGGCATGATCAAATTAGACGGGGGAAATTTCGGTCGTGCCATTATTGTAACTGATCGATGATCGAGTAATAGGAGTAGAATGTTCAGTAGTTTTCAGCTGATTGATGGAAGGTTTTTTTTGGGTCATTTGTTTGCCCTCCTTAATATTCCAGCTTTTTGATTGTGTGATTACGAATCTCTTTCAAGGTGCACCACCAAAGGTCATGGTTGATCCTGCTCTTGCACTTAAGGTGAGTTTCATGGTCCTTATTGATCGATATGTCAGAGATGAGAGAATTAAGATCATGAAATATTACTTCTTGAAGAAGTATATCTTGTGTCTTGCTTTTTTCCGCATGTTATTCCTCTACCGAGTGGAATCTAACAATCCTTTAGGAGCACTAGTATTTGCTGCCTTGTGCTTTTGATTTTGACCGCTAGTCATAGCGAGTACCAGCAGCTTATAATGTAAGGGAAGACCTGTCTTGACTCTTCGGTTTCACTCAGAAGAAAGCTGCGGATGTTGCACCAGAATTGAAAGGAACTTCCATATTTCTTGTCGGTAAGATTTTGCTTCAGTCTGAGAATTGCACTTGTATTAATAGTACTAGTCAAGTATCCAATGATCGTCTCCTGCTTTGAAGGGATGAAGAGCTCCATTAAAACTCAGTTAGCCAAACTTTTAGCAGAAGCATTACGATATTACTTCTTTGATAGGTACTCTGATTTTATTGGTTGAGAGCTGAAGGAATTTCAGTACGGTGTTCACAGTTAACTTGTGGCTTGTTTACTCCAGTGATGCATTGGTCGAGGAAGCCGCTGGCGGTGATGAAGCTTCTGCAAAACTATTTAGGGAGACAGACGAGCAAGGATTTCGTGAGTCTGAGGTGATATCATAGGGTGCTTGTCTTGTTGCTTTTGCACATTAGGCCTAGACTAGATCGCTGAATTTAATGGAGTGTTATCTGTTGCAATAAGTCTTAGAGGCATCGGGGTGAATGAACATTAGTGTTGGAATTTAGTTCTTGTGGCGGAAAACTTTGACAGTGACATCCTGTAGTTTTTTTTTTGTCCTTTTTCTTTAATATTCTTCTTTAACTCCTGGTTCATCAGTAGATACAGTTTATACTTGTGGTTCAGTAGACATCTGATCAGAGGATTTCTGTTGCAGGGTGAAGTTTTAAAGCAGTTATCATCCATGGGTCGCTTGGTTGTTTGCGCTGGAGATGGCGCAGTTCAGAATTCAACTAATCTGTATGCAATTCATCTCTCTATCTCTCTGTCTCTCTCCATCTCTGTCTCCGTCTCTGACTTTGTCTCTCTCTCATCTTAAGCCACTCCTAAACATTTGCAGGGGATTCCTTAGACATGGGATCTCGATATGGATAGATGTGCCCTTGGATATTGTTGCCAAGGGTTGGTAGAAGACCTTCCTTCTTCTCAACTATCTACATCCCAAACATATTCAGAGGTGCGAGCTCTGTAAACTTTCCAACAGAATGCAAATGTGAAACGTGCGACTCATTGTGGTGTCCATTTTCTATTCCTGCACCTTTTTTAGACATCTTCATATACTGACTGTTGCATGAAAATGATAATCAGGTCTTGGCTCAGCTAGCTGCACTATATGAGGGAACAAGAGTGGGGTATGCTACAGCTGATGCAAATGTGTCACTCCAAAGTATGTTTTGTATAGACTCAGTAAACTACGTGCATAATTTCTTCGAAACATTATTCGGTAGAATATATTTCACTCATGGAATAACGCAAAAATAAACCTACACATGCTCTATTGCTCACAAAAGCACAACAATTGTGGTGCCAATTGTCACTTTTCCTTTGCAGAAATAGCTTCACAGTATGGTCATGATGATTTCAGTGCTGTAACTGTGGAAGACTTGGCCGTGGAGGTGATGAGTGTTCTGTGAAGTCATTTTCATTAGAGTCCACGGGTCTAAGTATAGATGTTACATTCCCCTTCTGATGTTTCAGGTTCTTAAGGAGATTGAAAAATTGACTCGAGTAAAGAAGATGATGCAAGAAGCGGGAAGACCTTTCTAGTCTACAAGTCTACATATCTTTCTGCATAAAGCGAAACTGGAGGGCTTATTCATCTGAGGCAGTTTTTGTGCTGCAGCTCCTCATTCTCTTTTGGTAAGGCTCTACAAATCTGATCTGATTATTCTGTTTTAGTGTTCTCCATGACAAAGCTTCAACAAGAAAAGGAAAAGACGTGACAACCCTATGTATAGATTCGTAATCCATCCTTTTCCTCCTTGCTGTTGGGACTGTATTGGAAGATTATAATTACGACCCTTGACATCTAGTGCTCAGTCTTTGCTCTTTGATTAGCCTTGCTTGGGAATTGTGATCGTATCTCTCTCCCTTTTCTCCAACATCTGTATTCACTCCCTCACCCTCTTTGACTTGGTCATGAGCATAAATCTAATGATTTTGCAGCTCCAGTCCCTTCCCATAATTTTGTGTTTTGAAACTGCTATGAAACCAGTTCTGTGGTAGCCGCCTCGCCAGGGAATATATAGACTAGCAATCATGGGATATTCACTTGCTTGCCTTTCATTCTGTGGTATAGAAGTGCCTAAAGGGACCAAGAGATTTTAGTTGAAGTATCATAGACAGCAGCATGGGGAATATACGTGTATATTCAATTGAAGAATTATGAAAATGTCAATGCAAAAACCATATTCGAAGAAAACTGCTTCTATGTTAAACACGCCCGTCCGGTTCAATCATCAGAAGGATCGGTCAGGCCAAAGGAACTGGTTTCATAGCGAGGGCTCACCCATATCTGGTGAGGGCTGCAACACCCTTGCCAGATATCAGCCAGCCAGGAAGGAAATAATGGAGAATAATTCAGAGAAAAAATCGTAAAAATTGTTCACGTTAGTGTTGGTTATGCCACGTAGTGTGGTGGCGTATGCATCACTTATTTCTTACCAAAAGTGGCTAGAAAGATTAAATTGGCAAGTGGTAAAAAAGTTGAGGATTAAATTGGCCAAATTCAAAGGTTCGGGATTGAATTAAGATTCGTAGATTTAGGATTTTTTGATAATTTTTCTATTATTAAATAAAATTTAATCCCTAGATTTAATTTTCATATAACTAATATAACCTCCTCTTCCTGATCATTTTTCCGATATCAACATGATGTTTTTAATATTTTGGTATATATACAAGAAAATTACCAAAAAAAGTCTAAATCTATTGTATTGTGTCAATTCAGTCCCCTCTTCTTCTTCTTTTTGCCAATTCGGGTTTAAATCTTTTGCATTTGTGCTAATTTAGTCCTTTTGGCCAAATGTGGTCAAAAATCACTAATGTGCTGCCGCTGGCATTAATGTGGTAATTTTTCAAAAATCACTAATGTCCAGATATGGGCCCTCGCCGACCCTAGTCCAGTCCAGAGAAAAAGAAATAAAGAAAAGAAAAGGACAAATTATAAAAAAAAAAAGTTCAATATTAAAACATTATTAAAAAGTGCCACGTCAGTGTCGGTCACATCACGTCATCGGTTTGTGGCCAAAATTAGCTAGAAAGCTTAAATTGACACAAATAATTGAATTGACAAAAAAAAAAAGAGGTTATGTCTAAATTGACACAATTGTAATAGATTTAGGACTTTTTTGGTAATTATCTTAGTGTGCTAAAATGTACACTTTTCATATCTCTATTATCGCACAAGAAGAGTGATGATGCCAAAGTAATCCACCTGATGCCCTCCAGCAACATAGAAGCCCGTCCATTATTGCATTCACCAGTTCCGAAAGGCAAAATCTTCTCTACTTCTGAAAGTCCACATGAATTAGAAATCAAGAAGAAAACTGAGGAACAAATGTAGTAAGAGCTTGAAAAGCTAAGCAGAAAAGCCCCGTCCATAATTATTTCCCGAGTCAGCAAGTCCAGAACTTTACGATAAAACCCTTACCAAAAAAAAAAAAAAACTTTACAATAAAACCCGTGGCTTTTGCTATTTGGGAGTGAAAACTTGCAAATGCGGTCCATCTCGGACGAGATTTCGTCACGGTTCAAAGGCGTTCAAAGTTTGGAATTTCAGATGGAGAATCATGTGTGGCCCGGTACATCAATCGAGAGAACATGCTCCTGTAAGGATTGCGCTCTCTTTTCTCTCTCAGGTATGCCATGCAGCTCTCCACCTTTGACTTGACTTGTAGATACGGTTCATGACATTTTCCCATGTCTTTCAGTTCCCGCTTCCTCCCTTCAGGAGCACAATCACGTTATAAAGCCGACTTACTAGTAAATCATGGTTGAGTTGGATTTAGAAAAACCAATTCTCAAGAGAGAAATTGCTGTGCAGAGCGCTCTAGGATTGGTAACATGTGACAAATTCATATCAAATTATTTTTTTAGCCATGAAAAATTTCAAATTGATATACTTTCGATAAATTTACCCTTCGTTAGTTTTCGTTAAATTTTAAAGTCAAATTGCTGAGTCAAATGATACGTGGCAATTAACGGGTGTACTAGCTTAGGATTTTTACCTTAGGTTTGTCGCGAGTGTATCGTTTTAGAGTTTTTAGTAGTATTAACTTAATTTAACGAAAATTAACGTAGAGTAAATTTGCCACGGATGTACCAGCTTGGGATTTTTTATGGTAAAAAAAGTTGGTTATGGTAAATTTATTATAGATGTATCAGTTTAGAGTATATTGTGGTCAAAAAATAATTTGGGGTAAATTTGCCACAAGTATTCCAGTTTGGGATGTTGTGTGATCGAAAAAATAATTTTGTGTACATTTGTCCTAAGTGTTTCAGTATGTGATTTTTTGTGATATGAACCCTTAAACTTATATGGAGGGGAAATTCAATGGCCTGTACTCATGTTACTAAAACACATAGATATTTAAAAACAAGAATTTTTATGGACGCGGTGGATAAACAATTAAGTATCCATAAGGTTCCAGATAAGATTTTCTACTTGCTTCTTTATTGCAAATTTTGTGAGTTTCACAATAAGTATCCATCATCTATTAAAATTGATAAGCTAATCGATATCGACACGGAAAATCATATGCTAATTTTCACTATATTCTAAAGCTCGATGATAAATCTTTTACTAATTTTCAATTGTGGGAAAAAGAAATACCACAAGTAGAAGATAAAACTAGAAAATAAGTTGCCCCACTCGAAAACCTTCAACTGGAACCTGAAGACAAGTGACGAGGGACTGTAGATGGGTTGGGCTTAAGACCATTAAAAATCCACATTTTGTCGAACTTTATTACCAAATCCTTATTGACCCATTTAGCAAAATTTAGTTAACCCATACATGACATAATCCATCATATATGGGTCAGTAAACGGGTCTTCAACTCATTTTGATACCTAGCGGAGTGCTAACGTGATAGTTGCTGTCATTATTTTTTGATCAATTAATTACATATGAGATGGTGAGAAAAATTGGCGAATTGATTTTTTTTTTGTTGAAATCTCTTCAAATCCTTAATTAAGTCAAGGGAAAAGGACGAAGTTCATAAAAAAAAAAAACATCTTTAAACCAAGAAAGTCGGTCTCCCAATTTTCTGAAATTAGAAATAATAGCTGACAATAGACCGTCGATCTTATAAAATAACACAACCGTTAAGGAATCGTTTTCCGTCACTTCACTACTGCAAACATCGTCTTCTCGTATACTTGTGGGACTTGAACTGCGGATGCCATATAATGGACAAGTTTGGATTTGACATATGGGTACCATGCAGAGAAATAGGGTAATTAAGAACAAAATGCGAGGTTGGACTTAATTGTTAGCATAGAAGGAACGAATAAAGGCGAATCCGCCGCACATTTTCTTCTTTTGTTATTCATTTTGCATCCTGATTTTTATTAGGTCCCCCGCTGGTGTAAAGAATTTTCTTAATCGTCGACTGCTGGACGGATGACATGTGTGCTTTTAGATAATTTTACAGTCGCATTCATCCAAGTGTCACCCACGCACCGGTGAATTTTGTAAAACAAGGAAAAAAAATTACACCGACAATGGATGCCATAAAAATCCACATTCTAGTTATGCAGGCTCTGCCGCGCTGTAGGAATTCGATCAGGGAAGGCATAAAGAAGTAACGAGCGTCTGCATTTTGGAAAGTACAGTCATGGACGTCATCTACAGGCAGGAGACATGAATATGCTCCCTAACCTATGGTACCTTATTAATCATCATGAGAGTGCTTACTAGGGACCGTATGAATTCTAATCATTTCTGAATTTTTTTTTAATTTTGTTTTCGGGAATAGTTTCTGAGCAAAAGCACGTGTTTAGTAACTGTACACAATTTTTATTCCCAAAATAGAAAAATAAAAAAAAAATGTATTTGCTACGATCCTAAAAATTTCTATTCATATATAACTATAAAAATATTAGTGGAGGCAGCAAGGATCGACGAGGTACGGTGGCAACCGTTGACTAGCGGCGTCTGAGATTGGCGACAACCAACTACGGTGGTGATTGCTGACGGCAACGACATGTGATGGCAACGATAGGGATTGACTGCAACTAGCAGCGGAGGTAGTGACCAGCAGCAGACTCGTAATTGCAAAACAAGTATTAAATTACATTGACTTTTGTTTTTTTTTAAATGACATTATTTTTCTTTTGTTTTCAGGAACAAAAAAAGTTACTTTTTTAATTTCTATTTCTATTCTCAAGAATAGGAAATTTGTTCCCAAAAAAAAAAATTTAAGATACAACGATGAGTTTCTGTCATTTTAAGAAAACGTTTACCAAATAGACCTAAGCATTTGAACCTATGGAGCCTAAAAATTAGGATTGATTGACTTAAGTAATACTGACACCAACAAACGACACGACATGACATTCTGACACATTATTTCTAAAAAAAAAAAATAGAGAATTCTGACATGTTCATATTAAATGTATCTTTTTTATTTTATCATGTATATATAAATCTATTAGTAGTGAGTTTCTTCTTCTTCTAATATTAGGAATTCACTATTATTTTTTTTTAGCTGGGTATATTAATTTGGGTTGGTTGGGAATATGACTTACGTGTATATATATTTTTGATAAATTCATATTTTGATCTTTAATTTATTGAAAATGCTTAAAATTGATCATGTGCGTGTAAAAATGGCATGTCGAAATGCTGGACTTTCATGTCACTAGCGTGTTTGAAGCGCTAATTAGGTGTCGATCGCATGCTGAAGAATATCAGAGTGGCAGAGAGTGTCAAGACACGACATGTAGGAAATAATCCATAAAAAGATTTGGCATTGGGAAAGAGCTATATAGAGGTACCTAAAATATAGAGAAAATTAACAAAAAGAGATAAATTGTAAATTTATTGTTTGTATGTAAATGGAATCCTAAATATTTTGATTTGCCCAATTTAAATCTAAACATTTTGATAATTTGTCAATGTGGTCCTCCCAACCAATTTGATCGGAATTCAACAATGTGATCACAAGCCTTTTAATGTGGCACGACGGACATAGAAATGGACAATATTTTTAAGTTTCAAAATTTTTTTATATATCTTTTATTCTTTTGTCATTCTTTTTCCTTTTTTTTTTCGCATGTTGGGTGAGGGCCACAAAGCCCCTCATCCACCATTGACAAGGATTGCAGCCCTTGCTATCTAGGTAAGGCGGCCTCGATGAGGCCGTAATGGCCTCACTCTAAGCCTCATCGGCTGCAAGCCCACAAGGGTGGCCTCCCCTGCGATCGGCGAGCAATGGCAAGGTTAGCCTCGTTAGCTGCAAGTGAGACTACGGGTGAGTAAATTGGACCGACCGGGCCGGGACCAATGGTCCAGTTCCCGATTCTATAGAGGTCCAATCCAGTTCTCGATTCCTTGTTCTTAGGATCGGACCGGTCCTTTTTTTTTTAATTTTTTTTCTTAATTTGGTCCGTGAATCTCTTTCGACTCCTTGGGCCTCTTATTTTTTGCTACTAGGAAGTCATTTTATATAGACGCTGAAGTTCTATAACGTTATTAATTTCAATAATTAGAGAGTAATTTGGGCTACATTTTTTTTTGTTCGGTCCGGTTCATTTGTCAGTTCGGTCTGGTCCGGTTCTTGGGATGGTCGGTCCGGTTCTTGATTCCGACAAATTGGGAATCAGGACCACCAGTCCAATTTTCGATTTTTGAGGAGAACCGGATCGGACCGAGAATCGATCACTCCTAAGTGAAACTGCCTTCGCTAAATTTGGACGAGGCTTTGCAGCCTCATCTAGTGGTTGGCAAGCCGAAGGATCCCTCGTGGGCTAGCAAAAAAGAAGTAGAAAAGCATAAAAAAATATATATATTTAACCCCAGTAGCCGGGGTCTAAATAAACCAGTTGGCCAATTTATATTAAACATAAAAAAAAAAAAAATACATCAGCCTGTGTCCACATAAAATACACAAATCATCTATTTGGAAATAAGGATTTATTCTTAAAAAAAGCCATAAAACGATAAATCTATGGCTTTTTTTGGTAATTAGCTCCTCAAATACATGAACCATCTATCTAGACCACCAAATTGGTTGGGGTCCTTGTATCCCTCAAGCGAAAATCGAGATGAAATTTAGCCTCATTTGTTTCACGAAAAAATGAAGCGTTTTTAAAAAAAAATTCAGGAAATCGTTTTCTAGGAAAATAGTGATATTTTTCGATATTTGGCTGAAACCTAAAAATGAATTGCAAAATGTTTTCCATCGTTTAATAATGAAAATCAATTTCCATTGCACATAAATTTTTATTTTTCATTTATTTTTCATTTTTTTAATTTCTTTTATTTATTTTGTCTTTTCTCTTTCTTCCTCCTCCTCCTTCCTTTCTACGCCACTACTCTTTCCTCAGCTCAGCCATCGGCCATGATGCAGGCTGGCGAGCTCAAGGCTCGGCTGGTCCTGGCGAGTCCCGAGCTCGGCCTCGATCGAAGCCGATGAGCGAGCGGCCACGGCTAGCGGGCGAGGAAGTTGAAGGCATCGAGGAATGGCTCCATCGACACATGCTTGTGACGACAGGCGAGGGCACGAGGGTTAGCCGAGCTCGAGGACGGCGAGATGAGCCTCGGCCTCGCCAGATCTAATGAGATCGTGGCTCACCTCACCATGGAGGCGAAGATCTCAGATCGCAGCCCTATCGGGCATGGAGGAGAGAGAACAAGGAGACAAGATCGTGGCTCGCCTTGCCATAGAGGCGAAGATCCCAGATCGTAGGCCCGTTGGTGATGGGGATGGGGATGGAGGAGAGAGAAGAGGAAAATTTTCCCCATTTCAGAAAGTTACGCCAAAAGAGAAGAGTGACATAAAGGGAAAAATAATTTACATTTCTTAAAAAAAAAAAATCATTTTCTTCAATTTTAGAAGATTTTTCTTTTGCGACAAAAAAAAAGGTTTTTCTATTGTCCGGAAGATGTTTTTCACTAACCACTCATTTTCCGCCTTCCTAACATCAGAAATTATTTTTGAAAAAAAAAACCACGATAAACCAAAAAGGATCGGTATTTTACCCAACCATGATTTACATGGATCGTAATTTATGGTACGGTTCAGTAATTTGGTTTCAATTTTCTAGAACCGACGGGTATCGGTTCGGTTTTCGGTTTCGGATGGAAACCATCCAACCGGTCCAACCGGTCCGGTTTTCATATAATATGAATGGGCCAATTTTTTTTAAACGAACTTATCTCTCAAGGCCCAATCCACCGTTCCAAAAAAAAAGCCCAAACTTGCAAAATGAAAAAAACAAACCCTACCCTACCTAATATGAGAAAATCTGCTCTCTTTACTCACTTCAGTCGTTCTCCTATTCCTGCTCTCAGTCTCTCGCTCAGTCGCTCCTCGCTCGATCTCAATCGCTCCTGCTCCCTTGGTTGCTCAATCTCAGTTGCAGGAGCTCGATCTCAGTCGCTTGATCTCAGTCGCTCCTATTTCCTCAGTTGATCTCGATTTCGTCTCCATCTCAGTCTCTCCTCAGCGCTCCTTTGGTTTCGATCTCAATCTCTTATCAGTGCTCCTCTGGTCTCAATCTGCTCTCAATATCTACTCGGCTCTCTCCCTTGTTGTGTGTTTGAAACAGAGGTGAGTTAGAGGTGGATAATCATGTTTTCTTTTTGTATCTGAGTCATGGGTCTATGTGCGAAAAGTGGGTCTCTTTTTCCTTTTTTTTTCTTCATGTTTTTGCTGCTTCTGATTGAGATAGCGAGTCGTGAAAGCGTCGAATACCGACCTGCGCTGTGACTTCCGTGAGCGTTGTGTATGGGCTGACGCTAGATTCGTCCATGTCTGCCTCCGCTTCTGCCTCGTAGTGCTCTTTTCTCTCGCTCTACGATCGGGCAGATTGGAGACATTCGGTTAGAAAAGAATGCTTTTTCTTTACAAGAAAAAAGGGATGACATGCCGAAAGGTTGTGCCATTTTTGCACTATTGTAGTCTCCAGTAGACCTGCCAAATGCATGATTTGTTGCACTGGAAAACCAGAATTAGCAGAATTTCTTCGTCTGATGCCTATCTATATTGATGCAGGATGGGTTTTATGATTATCTAAGAGAAGTTGACTGTTCTGATGTTGAAGTGTATTCCATTCCAGAAGGGTTGGTAGTTTTTCCAAAGGTTCCCCTACCCCTACTGCGAGTTGAAGGGCCGATTGCTGTGAGTGTAGTTCCTCTTATGTTTGCTTAAACATTCTCCTATTGGAATGTCTCAAGTATTTAATCTTCTTTGGGTCACTGGATTTTTTTGTAATGTCTCATAACGGGTGTTCAAGATTGAGTCACTGACCCCGCAGATATACGACTAATGAGCAACTTTGTTACTTTCAGTTTCAATAGTACACGCAGTAATAGACTTTCTACTGATGCAAACATCTAAATTTAGAAATTTGTGCTTTATGAAAGCAAAGTGTGGTTCAAGCTTGTATATTGGCCACTTAGTGATGCAAACATCTGAATTCAGTAATAGCTCTTATCCTTTCCGAGTTCTATTTCAATAAGCTCTTGTTTTTTCATTCAGGATCTATTAACATGTCAATGGAAATGGAGAATAGCAATAGTGTGATGACTCCAATAATGGAATCAGGAGATGGAGAAGGATTTGCTGAGTCATCTGACATGAACAAGGTAACTAAATCTGAATCTTGTCCTAGTAAGCGAAAATCGTTAGCTTGGCTTCATTTTCATGAAGGCGAAAAAAGTGCAAATGGAAAAGTTATGATGATATGCAATTATTGTGGGATCCGGTATTCGTACCATGTTGATCATGGTACTTCAAATATGTTGAAGCATGTGAAAAAGTGCAGAAGAATCCCGCCAATGTAGACAAGAAGCAAAAATTGTTTACATCACATAGAGTAGGTGGGACTCAAGCGACAAGGGGAAATACTAGTACTGCTAGTGTCTTATCTACATGGAAGTTTGATCAAGAGAGTTGTAGGAAAATGCTTGTTCAGATGATTATAACTGATGAACAACCTTTTTCGCTGGTTGAACGTGTGGGATTTCGAAATTTCATCAGTAAGTTACAACCTCTCTTCACACATTTGTCGAGATTACTGTGGCTAGAGATTGCATGAAGTTGTATTTTTGCGAAAAAAAAGTGTTGAAGTCTTCCTTTCGTAAGCTCAAGTCTAGGATCGCACTCACGACCGATACATGGAGTTCCATTCAGAATATGAGCTATATGTGTCTAACTGCACATTATATTGATGAAGATTGGAAATTGCACAAAAGAATCATAAATTTCGTAGTGATTTCTAGTCACAAGGGCAAGGATATTGGGAAAGCGATTGAGAAATGCATCTACGAGTGGGGTATTGAGAAAAAAGTGTCCACAATTACTGTGGATAATGCTAGTGCGAATGATACTGCCCTTGGTTATCTGAAAAGACAATTTTCTAAAGAGGGTCTATTGATTTTAGATGGTGAAGTTTTACACGTGAGGTGTACAGCTCATATATTAAACTTGGCTGTGAAGGATGGCTTGGCTGAGGTACGTGATTCTGTTGCACGTATTCGAAACGTGGTTAGGTATGTGAGGAGTTCTCCTATGAGAGCTAAAACATTTCAAGGTTACATTGAGAGTACAAGGACCACTTACAAGGGTTCAGTTTGTCTTGATGTCAGTACTAGATGGAACTCCACTTACCTAATGTTAGACACGGCATTAAAGCTAAGAAAAGCTTTTGAAAAGATGGATGAAGATGATATTTCTTTCTCTGCTGAGCTTAATTCTGACACTCCGACTTGTGTTGATTGGGAAAATGCTATTATCCTTTCCAATTTCTTGGAAACGTTTTATGATGCCACCAAGAGGATATGTGGGAGTTTGTATATCACATCTATTGAGTATTTTGATGAGATAGCTTCTTTGTATAATTATTTGAAAGCAGCGTCGAAGGCTATGGATCCTACGGTGAGAGCTATGGGTGCAAAAATGAAAGATAAGTTTGACAAATATTATGGGGGTTTTGAAAAAATGAATAAAATGGTGTTGATTGCGGTAGTGTTGGATCCTAGAAAAAAGTTGAAGTATGTGAGGCATTGTTATGAACTCATTTATGAAGATAGTGCGAAAGTCGATGAGATGTTTAATGAGACGAAGTTGACCCTAGAGCGTTTGTTTAAATTCTATGAGAAATCTTCTCTTAGTTATTGTGACAAAAATTTGGGTGGTGAACCTGTGATTGGTAGTAGTCGCGATCCTAATTGCAATATGGGTAACCAAGACCGAGAGAAAGATTTCAATTTCCGTGTGAAAAGGGCATATGATATCTTTATTGACAAGGAGAAAAAAGAGTCTGAGGGTGACTTAACTGAGCTCGATCGGTATTTTAAAGCTGAACGTGAAGAGGCTCGTGACCTTGACATTTTGATGTGGTGGAACACTGCTGGCCAAAAGTTCAAAATCCTATCTTTGATGGCTCGGGATATTTTGTCTATTCCCGTAACTACCGTTGCTTCGGAGTCAACTTTTAGTACATCCGGTCGTGTGCTTGATAGCTTTCGAAGTTCTTTGACTCCTAGAGTCGTGGAAGCTTTGATTTGCACTCAAGATTGGTTGAAAGTAGTTCTTGAGCCAAGTATTGTCGAAGAGTGCATCGAGAATGCGGAAAAGTTTGAGTTGGGTAAGTCTGTATCTTTTCTTATCTTGTATTTTTCGTATATTTAATAAGTGAATGTTTTATCTAATAGCTTCTTTGTGTTAGATATGGATAATGTTAATGTGGAGATTAACAACACATAGAGTTTGCAAGTTGAAGTGAAAGGAATATATGTGGTGAGATTTTCCATTTTAGTGTTTTAGTCCCATTTCTAGTAATTCTAATATACAATTGATGTTGAGCAATCATATATACTAAATGTTGTTTTGTTTTCAGGGGGTTACAACTTGGAGTTTTGGAGCAATCTTTTCTTTTTGTGGATAAATTGAAGTTCCAAGTGGGAGATGACTTGTGGATCCTTTGTAGACTTGGTTTTAGATTCAAAGCTTGAGAAGTTCGCTTATTTCCGTTGGCTTATGAGCTCTCAAAGCTTGAGAAGTTGCTCTGTTTTTTATTATTGAGAATACTCTAGTTTCTTTAGTAGAGTTTTTCATTTGTCGTACAAACTCGAGAAATTTCCTTTATTTCTTAGTGTTAGATCAGCTTTATATACATTACAGATTTCATAGCAATGTTCTCCATTTGTTTCTTCTATAAGTTCCTCGAGCAGAATATGAAATTCTGGGGCATAAGGCTTTTGAAAGTTCTCCATTACAGATTTCATATCAATGTTCTCCATTTGTTAACTGGACTTGCTGCAATGTAACGGTAAGGCTATTGACAATTTGATAATGGAGAGGGGAGCCTTGTTCCACCTCGTGCCCTTCAAGAACTCGCATAAGTAGTTGCGAGTATGTAATAAGTTCATTTGAATCATAACCGGGATCCAACCGGAAATCGAACCGGACCGGTGGTTCGGTTCTCGGGTGGATCCACGGCACGAACGGATGGTTCACGGTTCGCATTTTGCGAAACCGGTTCCTAGCGGATGGTTTTCGGTTCTAGGGTGGAACCATCATCCTGTGAACCGATCACCCCATATTCCTAACATCAGAAATTAAGGAAACTATTTTCGAAAAAATATTTTTTGCGAAACAAACAGAGCTTAATGTCCAAAAAAGAAATCGTTGTATTTTCTCCCATGGACCATAATTTACATGAAGTCGTAAATTTATGATGCAATTGCAGTAATTTGGCAACAGAGCCTGTATTCTCGACTGCATCAAGAATTACTCTTTTACGTTTATGGGTAGCAATTGGTTACGTGAGGATTGAAACTATGAGAATACGACACGTAAATATATAATCACAGTATCCTAAATATTCAGGCCCCCCGGTGGTGCAAGTCACGGTACCTTTACCTCCCAAGAACCCAACTTCGAATCGATGGATGGGCCGGGATAGAGAAGCACATCGGTATTACATCAGCAGTTCTGAAAAGAAAGCTGCTCCTTATTCTGATTATGACAAGATAAATGTTAATGACGCATATAAAGTAAAGAGCGGCGAGAAGCAAAGAAGAGAACCCCTTCCATAATTGTTCTTCAGACCAGGAGGCTCCTGAGTGACATGGAATGCAGCAGTCTTGGAATGTCACAAATCCGCAATCTCAGAAACCTTTGCTCTCGTATAATGATATTTGCTTAGGGACAGGTCCCACGTAACACAATGTTAAAAGACGTTCTGCAGCATCATTTGTCTTCCCTGCACGGCGTTTTTCTCCAGGAACGTCAAAATTCTCCTCCCGAGAAGAAATAATCGACGAACTTGTACACTGATACAGTAAAACCTGTGTGCCTATGCTACTACTTACGGAATAAGTCCAAAACGATATTGTCCCTCTCTCCAACAATGTCACCGATCACAGTTCGAATGTTGGAATTTCAGATGCGGAACCATGTTGGGTTCGATACATCAGTCGGAGAGAGAATATGCTTCTACAAGGATCACTCTCTCGTTTCTCTCTCAGGTACGCTATGCATTCTCTACCTCTGGACTTGACTTGTAGATACAGTTCATGGGATTTTTCCGGTCTCTCAGTTCCTTCTTCCTCCTTCATGAATGTACAAACACATAGAATATACCAATGTACCAATCAAACCACACTGAAGTTGAATAACAAACAAAAAGAAAAGCAAAACTATCAAGAGACAATGGAGCCAAAGCGCTCTAGAAATGGGAGTGAAGAGTGCAGCTTCATTGATAAATGTACTGAACCTACTAAGCTATGCAATGAAATTGAAGAACAGATGAATGAGTGCTGGCAGGATTATGGACGGCTTCATCTCCATTTAGGCATGTGAATTCTTTGGAGATGATGGCTTGATGCGGGAAGTAATTTCAAGAATCAATCTATGAGACTTATGGGAAATCAGAAAATAGATTGCGGCAATGACATACCTGCTGTTTCAATGGGTTTCCAAAACAATAATAGAACCGCCCAGGAATTTTGGCCGAATCAAAGGCAAGTGCACGTCTTGATTGGTACCTCTCCAGCTGTGTTAGTTCTGTCAAAGTAGTGCAAAAGATATTGTTCATCACACATAAACCAGGAAAATAAAGACTCTAGAGACTCTGGGTAAATTCACAAGAAAAGAGAATTTGAGCCATTGGACTTTTTTTTTTTTTTTGGTAAGGATGAGCCATTGGACTTTCATACCTCACTTTTGCAAATTTCTTCCGTCATTTCCCGAATCCAGTTCCTCCAGTATGGGATCTTCATTTGGTCATCATAATCGAAAAAAGACCTGCCAAGTGCGAAAATTAGAGTAACAACCATGTGGACATTGACTGGAGAAAGAATGCGTCTGCGGTCGAGGATATTATGAAAGCAAATTCAGTGATGCTATCCTGTTAAAAGCTTTCCAACAAGTTCTGACATCTCCATCAAATTAGACAAAGATTTTCATTACGCCAGTTACCAGCAAAAATCATTGCATGCAAGAAAAATATGAGCATCCACGGCTACGTGTACCTGTCTCCCTCATTTTCGAGTCAAAAGACAAACTCGACCAGCAAAAAAACAAAAAGCATTGAAAAAATAAAAAACATTCTGTCAACATTTACATATTTAATTTACAACGATGGGAGCACAAAGCAGGACTTACTTCACCAAGTCATCTTCTCCAACGGTACCAAAAGGCACTATTTTAGCTCCAAATCTGACTGCCATCCTCACAAACTCAGACTGCTCCGGCCAAAATAGCTTGTATTCTTCGCCCTGGCAATTGCATACAAACATTATTTCAAGTTTTGCTGTAGGGCGGTTTATCAATTGCTAGAATAAAATAAACCCGAGTACTAAGACTAGTACGTCCTTGTGCATGTGCCACAAACCTGGACATTTAGATGGTGAGATATGAAATATATTATGGATAGCACCTTAGACATAGTTGGAGCGAGGGTGATGAAAAACTATGACCAATGCATGATTATCAATTAATAGAACTCGCCTTGGTTTGATCCAATTTCAACTTATTTCACCAATTATATTAGCTTTGACATGTGTCATACATTGACATTCTAGCACTAGTACCTTACGATGAAGCGCTTCACGCATGCCTCCTGGATAGAGCAAGACATGGGACTTTGACGAAAGAAGCTTGAACAAATTGATCCCTGAAACAGGTACGGCACCCATCATCCGGAAAGTGTCATAAAACTCCGGCTCAAGTGTTTGTCCTTTTCTATATTCTCAAAGAGCATAGGATGTGCTATTCCTCGTAAAAGTATTCCTCTCGTTCAAAAATCGGACAACCATAGGAACTAGTTCAAGTCCCAATAACATGTGATAGCCAACATAGAGAACTGGCCCTTCCGTTGGAATCCCATCCAGACTTCTAACAATTCTCCCATCCTCCAAAGTTGACAGCATCACCGATCCAGTTATCTCATCAAACCATCTAAGATTATGCAAGTTGTCAGGTAAGAATAATCTACAGATTGAAAACTGATACAAAGCAGAAATTCTTTTAAAGAGTACACATCTATCTTGCTATGGAAACAAACTAGTCAACTGAAACTATTTTTCTTTGACGCATTCTTTTGTAAGCTCATTTCATTGAACCTTTACAGCATGCCATAATGTCCCTAGACCAAATGCTGGATTAAGTACACAGAACACTATATGCATGAACTTTACCTGCTGTCCTTTATTTACCCTTAGACAAAGTTTAAACAAACATGTTTACCTATTTGATTCATATGGTTTCTTGTATTCGGCAGGGAGTTGGTGGTAGGTAGTAGTCTGAAACGTAGTCAAGAATTTTTCCACGACGGTAGAAGCTAACGCCCTTAATGATGGTAACCAAATCAAAATCATCTTCCTGCATGCAAAGAACAGAGTAAAATGACGCTGCCACTCATCAAACAAAGCTAAAACCATATCAGCCGCAAAAGGCAGAATGCAATTCTCTATCAGGAAGAGAATGCTTCAATGAAAACGCATCATATTTCTGAAGCGAAAGCGCGGGGATTAGTAGGATATACAGTCTCATGAGTATGATTCTGCAGTTTCATCCAACATAGAAACATCTCTTACAATTAAAGTAGTATGCGGTTGTGGCCGGATCATATTCTCATGTTGTAGAGGTGTTGATACCATGGTTATTAATTGTAAAGAAAGCACTGATACCTTTTCGGCTAAAAGTTAAGTAATCAGCAACAAAGAATATCTTCAAACAATTTTGAATGTGTCAGGTGTATATATAAACGATGATCATCAAAGAGCAGAGTAAAGCTAGCATTAATAGATTTACTAGTCAGCAGGAAATCTTTCCTAGGGTGATTTTTCTTCTCATTGAAATTGCAAGACACATGAGATAGTAGTTCATACGTAATTCTCAACTTTGGAAAGAGAGAAACCTACCAAGAAAGGAAATGACCATAGATCATCAAACTTACGGAGATCACTTCTTTGCAGTGCATCGTCTAGTCTAGCACCTTCTGCTTGACTTGGCAATAGTTGATCCTTCCCACTAGAATTACAAATCCCATTTAAAGTTAGTCTATTGCTTCACAGAAACACATGACAATCACCACTTTAATAAGAAGTTTGCCAGAGGTTCAGAAATAAAGGTTGAAGAAAGGGGACAAAAGGGAAGGCTGAAGAAATTTAACAGCGACTAAGCATCCCATAAGAAATAGATCGCCAACAAGGAAAACAAAGGAAAGGACATGAAACCATCATGCTGCTCACAAAATCAAATTCGTTCGGGCAAAGAAATGAAGGATCACAACGACCTTTCCACTAAATAGTGGACATATCCATCGTAGCGATACCGTTGCCAATAGCTAGTGTCATATAGACTTACTAAAGGACTCTCTGTAGTGAATTTAGACAAGTATTTAACTTTAGTTGAAGGAAAAATCATGGAAGTTCTTCCAAGTGAGACCATAGCCTTTGACTCTGCCAAAGATATTGCTACTAGCTCAACTGCATTGCTTATTTTACTTTCTAATAACTGAATCAAGAAAAGAGTTATGTCTTTGATATGTGGATAGGCTCGTCCACATACCTAAAAACTCTGATAACCGGCCTTTTTTTGACATTCCTGGCCCAAGTGAATCCCTCTTCAATGCCAAATATGTTTAGGCTGCTCATCGGAAGATGCATATCTCACTTGATTAACTTGATATACATACATGCTAGAAATTTTTCATATTAGTCTCACAAACATGTGAGAGAATCCATTTAGTTTGCTTTACTAAAGGACTTACGAAACTCAACGTATTAGTAACTTAGTAGTTGCCTTTAGGAGATCTGTGTGATAGCAATAAGACTGGCTGTGGATATCTGCATTGCCAAAATCTACATAACCATCATAAACCCGATCTCCAGCATCTAATTGTATGAAATCTGACAGAATGGATAAAATAAGGACCTTGTAAGAAGAAGAGTCTGTGCCCTGACAGCATGAATGCGTGAATTTGTATAGGCCGAAGCCGATTTAAGCATATGAAGCTTCCACAGAAGTGTTTCTTTTGGAAGAATATCAGCAAGAGCCTGCAAATTTTTCCATGAATCTTTTTCCAAGAAAAAAAAATCCACAATGGAGATACATAGCGCAAGTCTAGCCTATTGTTTTTGGTAAGGGAGTCTAGCCTATTGTTCATGTCTGAAGAAATGTAATTGGCAAGAGTTCTACTCATTATGTGAATTTGAGGAAAAAGAAATTGCAAAATAGATAGCTAGTATCACGAAGATGATGGCCACATTTTAGCTTACAGATATGTAAAATGGCATGGTCAATAAGTCCATTGAAAGCTCTCCAACTGTTTGCTCTGGAGGAAGCCCTTTTTCTGTGCTAGCCTTCAACAACCTCGAAGGATCACCTTATATTTGCAAGAAATGAACTGGAATAAGTGGAGAAAATTACAGCATGGCTGCAGCCGGATATATATGGTACTAACTACTGAATGTGCCCAAACTATAGCCACACGTCAGAAGCACCACCCCAACACATTTACAAAGCAGCCGTTGCCCCCTTTTCATCATCAGCAAGCAATAAGCTATTCCTAAAAATGGGCGACCATCAACTAAAACTATGAAATAGAGGTTATAGGGGTCGCCTGTAATTTTAGCACCACAAATTAATGTAGGTTGTAAAAAAAAAAACAAAATAAAACCGTAGGAGAGAGGAGAAGCTGAATAGAAAGGCTCACTAAATACACAGATGTGGTAGCCATGGCATTCAGTAGTTTTGAAGTTGAAATCTCCAATAACACTTGCTTCAATTCGTCGGAATGCAAACATATCCAGAGGCTTTCAATAAACAATTAAGACAGCGCCCATCTAAGACTAGTAAGCAGTCACTGTATTGAACGTGAGAGTGTAACTGCAGCCACGCATCAAACTTCGCCCTTGCTTCTTGGCTTAAGGAGGTGACATGTCTCAAAAGTTTCTCCAGTAAGATTTTACTCTCTACTTACATTCTCTAGACCTCAACTGTAGATTTCTATATCATCAGCCTCCCCAAGTCAGTAGCCTGGTATACTAAAGAAGTGAGAAAATAAACCGAAACATTTTCTGCTTTACATGGAAAAGTGTAGCAAGATACAGATAATGAGCGACGCAAACCTGCCATCAAACTCAGAATGAAAGGATAGCTTAGCGGCAACTGTTGTGGCATTAACTCCAGCAAAGGTAATAGAGGTTGTATCTGCGACCTGTCAAAAGACGTGGCTGCAAAAAAAAATAATAAGTGTGGTGTTTTGTATTTAATAAACAAAGCTGCTACAATTGACAGAGGTTCCAAATGAAGATAAGCCTTAATCCTACATAATTCAATGTGGACGCTGCATAACTCACATAGAGCATTTCATTTCTCACAAGAAAAGGCTGCATATCCATAAGATTCTTGTCTCCTTTGTTTTTTTGGAGATTATAAGTTAGAGAACTGATCATTTCTGAGTTGATAAAATAACTTGATATCCTCGTACTGCTGCATTTATTTTAACTTCACTAGAGTGTTTCTCACCTGGGTTGGCCAAGATTAATAGAATATCAATGTCAGGGTTGCGTTCTGCGACAGCTAATGCGAGGCATCCTCCCAACGATTCTCCAACAAGATATATAGGTCTGTTTGGGGAGCGGTACGTCTCTGCTTTTACTGTTCTCTCAACCAGTTTCACCAGGTCTGAGCCATGCAAATTGATTAGGAGTTATCAACTCGTATGGTATTAAGATGAGAGAACTCAAAGCATCTGTTGTAACCTGGCTTTGTTGTATTACAACTCCATAATAACAGGATATGCTTTTACTATGTCGAGCTAAAAAGAGTCACAATTAAATTGTCGATTTCCAAATGATATTGTTTTCAGATTGTTACCAAACAGTCAGAATGGTGAAGCAGTTGGAGAGAGTAAGAAAGAGGAGAACCTAGAAATGATGTTCTATCCATGACCGGGATGTGCAAGCACCAAATGTCGAACACCCTTCATACAAGAAAATATTCATCCCAGTTAGCCATTTTTACTGCTGCATTAAATAGTGAAGTGCATCATCTACCGCATGAAACAGATTGTATATAGCCCAAGTGGCCCGCAGAAGACAGTAGGGTAACACAGGCTCTGTAACTCATCTCACTTCATCCAAGTTCAGGAGAGAGAGGAAAGAGCCTTTAACCTAATGCGAAGTGCAGCAATCACCACATATTCTACAGCAAACAGGGAGTGAGCGAATTTCGACCAATTGTTATGAATGAGAAAGAAAACTCATTTGTGAAGCAGCTTCATCATATCTCGAACATGTACCAGGCGAATACATCTTAAACGAAAGGCACTCTGCTTCAATTCGACGAACTTGTATTCTAACATTTCAACTGTGCGACCCGATAACCGATTTAGCTGGAAGGGGATTGAGGTCGTACATTCATAAACAAGCTAGCTGCCCTATGTTGCCAGACACTGCTATTGTTCTTCCCCCTCTTTCGTTTCCTTATTACGTTCAGCCGGGCGCTCAAACTAGAGTGCTCGAAAGCATAGTGTAGATATAATTGATGCATTTTGGCAATAAGCAGATTTAGATGCTGAAATTCCAGTGCTAAACTAGGAGATTGACTAATCGAGGAAGAGTAGGCATGCTTACTTTCCGAGCTTTTTGTACTGTGAAGTAAGCCCAGCTCCAGTGCCGTCGATTCCTGAGAAACAACATATCGGTAAACAGAAAGCACTGAAACTCCCATCACGATCGAAAAATTTTCACAGAAACATGGCGAATTCAGAAGAGAACCAAAAAGCTTATGATTCGATTAAAGCGACGCCTGTACGTAAAAGCGAAAAAGGCTCCAACATCAAGCTGCACATCAAAAACTCCAGAACGGAAGAAACGGACATTGTTGGATTCTTATTTGTTAGTCTTAGTAAAGAGATCAACCGTTAACAGAAAAGGCACCGTCCCGACGACGAGTATATAGAGATGACCATGGTCGAAATCACAAAAGCGACATTGTGTAAGTCCTGTTTAATTCTCAAAACTTCTGTCCGATCACTTCAACGATGAACCACCAAAGGCAACAAAATCGAACGGTAACAAATCTCACAACCCCGAGAAAGAACGTTTAGTAGTCACGACGTCGACCTCCAGGGAACTCACCAGGCAAATAGAGAAGCAGGGGCGACTTCTCAAGCGAGAGCCGCACTCCAGAGGAGAGAACCAGCGAGGCGGTCCGCCGTCCGTTCTGGTCAGATCCTTCGCCTCAGCGAAGAACCTCCTCAACCTCTCGCGCCCGCTCTCCAGCTCCACGTCCTCCATGAACGGCGTCGGAGAGCTCTGGTCGCTCATTTTCTCTCCATGCTTCTCGTGGCTCCTCCCGTTCTCGCCGAAACTAACCGGTCTCGACGAAGGAAAGGTAGTTGCAGTCGCTGCGGAGGAAGCTTGCTCCGTCGAGACGGCCAATCTGCGAGTGGACGACGAGTTCAGCCTCGGATTCTGACTGGAGCCTGCGGTGGCTGAAGCTTCGCTCCGGCGACGGGAAGCCGGAGCGAAGACGGACGGGAAGATACAAGCTCCGGTCGCCGCCATGGAGTTTTCTGGCTCCGCAATAGAGAGAGCGAACCGGAGAGCACTAGCTGAAAAGTGAGATGACGAAAACAAAATGCATAAAAACTGGAAAAGCTGTTTGTGGCGGACTCGAGAGATTTAAAGGGGAAGCAGAGAGAGACAATAATTGGACAATAATTTCCTTGCTCGATGTAGCCGCGGCGGTCGTAATTAAAGAGGACAAAATTTAACACTAAAAGACTAGGCAACTCGAGTTTAGCTGGACTTAGAGCTGTCAATATGATCCATAATCCATTTCTGACTCATATTTTGTACAAATAAATTGTATTCGGATCGTGAGTTTTTAGGGACCGATTGAAAATAGATCAAAAAATTCAAATTAAATCAGATGGTCAAAAATAGGTCCACGGTTAGCGCGACTTATTTTCATACCATGAACCAAAATTAGCACGTTAAATAGTGTGATGAATACGAAGAATTGACATCTTGAAAGTCAAATTATTTCGAATAAGGTACACTTAATATGGGTCTTCGAGATACTTGTTAGCATGACTTGTTTCGTATAAAAAAACACTTAAACGATTAATAATGTTCAAATATTTATTTGCAGTTCAGACAATCTCTTTGCAGCAAGTTTTACATGTCTAGCAGTATTTTTTTGCTATTTAGAGTCTAGGAGCATTGGTTTGGAATTTTTGCAATATTTCGAACAATTTATTATAAAACAATTAGTCATTTGAGGGGAAGTTAGTCAATCGATTTTAAACTTATTGTATGGACGTCAATTCAGTCCTTAAACTTTTTAATCTCGCTAATTTGGTGCTAGACCTTTGCGCGAAATTTCAACTTATTTAATTTTATTGAAATGGCCGATGTGGCGATTTAGTCATTGTCAACAATTGCTTGTTTTGTTATTGCCGCATCAGTGATTTTCGATGACAAGTGATCGGAAGGACCACCTTGAAATTCCACCTAAAGGTACAAGACGAGATTGGAAAAACTACAAAATTTTAGGTCTGTTGATTAAATAGTTGCCCCTTCGTTGGATATGGTGGACAACCCCACTAAAATTATTCAATAATCACATCATGACATCATGTTAATCACACAGACATGGCTTCCAGAGAAAACAAATAATCAATATCTTTCATCGAGCGGCACGAGAGGCACTCAAAACAACACTAAACTTCGATAATTCTATACGTTTTTTTTTTAAATCGATTTAGTCTAGTTTATTTTATCTGATAAGAGGCACAAGGTAGTTGGGTTCATATGGGCATCGATGTTCCCGGGATGCGTGGACTATGATCTAGTGTCTGGTAGGCGTGCGTGTTGTCTGTTTGTGGCCGTTGGTTCCAAGAGTCACGTGGCATCCGATATTCGACTCTTCGAAAGAGCAGAGAAGGTCGATCGAAAATCGGCCTTGTTCTCTTGTTTTCTCGCACTGATTCTATACGATTGGAACGGCTTGGTGATTAGTGATTCTAATGTGCGTCGAATTATCACGATTGCTTGATAAAAATATTCCATTCTGTTCTATCTCGCATGCCCCCTTTTATCCATGGGTTCGGGAAATTTCGGGTAGACTACGGCTTAAAATTGGATTTCACCCGGGCTAGTTTGTGCATACCGGACCCCGGCTCACCAGAACAAGTCAAAGACAAGCAATTCGCACCGAGTCCAGAAATATCCGCAGGATGGGAAATCTTGTCCTTAACTCATGAGGAGCAGGGCGACATCTCAAATCGCGCATTTGCTGTGAGCCGATCCATGAGTTGACATGCATTCCCAAATCGTTGTCATTTTGTGCAGTTACCCAAAATACTTCTCTTAGTGGCTTGGATGAGACTACTCGTTTTTGCGGTAAACCGGGAAGCATAGTCACGATAGGTTTATCTAGTAAAGACGAGACCTTCTTTTGTTTGGCTCTGCCTCTGAGACATGAAGACGAGACATGTGCATATGTGACATATTTGAAAATCGCGAATGAATTTATTAGTTCCTTTTGTAAAAGTCCAAACCCTGAAAAAGTAGGATTAGTAGTCAAGAAACCATGCAATATATCGCATTAAATTAAGGAAAATTTTATCAAAGCAATTCTAAACTTAATATCCAGATTTCAATTCAGTCTTTAACTCCATATTTTTTTACCAATGCAGTTCTAGTTCTCTGCGCGAAATATGCATACAGTCCTTCCGATCACTTTCTGTTGAAAATCGCTGACTTGACGATCCTCAAATTGTCCGCCTTAGCGTGCACATAGGACGGCCGATGATGACTGGATGCCACGTTAGTAATTTTAATTGGCCGGAGGATTTAATTTAAAAAAATTTTGTGCCAAATTTTATGACTGCGTTGACAAAATTAAAAAGCGCATGACCGAATTGAGATTCATGCATTAAGTTCACGATTTATTTGATAGTTATCCCTTAATTAAGAACGGGTGTAAGACTAAAGACATGCAAAATCACTTGGACCATCAAATATTGGCTGTGCCCCACATAATCGTTGACTCGATCAGCTAATATTATAATTAAGTAAAAGTCCAGGCTTCGCGAACTTCCGGAAATAGACGGACGTAGTGAATTCCACGTGCTTCGCAATTGGGAACTTCACTAGTTGTTTGGTCAAGTTGTGTTAATGCTTTGCTTAATTCACTTGGAACGTTGAAGTCCGAGACAAATGGTACCAACCTCTACCCTCAAAATGGATTTTGAAGTGGCCCACTCCAGTGCTGGGTGGCTCGGTGCTTCAGGCGATCAAACCGATGCCTGGGGCGACGGACCACCTCCATTTGAGGTCCTCAAATGGCCGAAATAACATCAGTCAGATCAACTGGTCCGTCTCGGATTCTCCTTTCTTGAATTAGTTCTTTGGGATTTTGTCCGAATTTCGAATCTCGTTGATTAAAGTCGACGTGTTTATGGACTTCGACAAGGATCCAACATGGAAACTCGAGTGCAATGCTCGAGTTGAGAAACCCGGGCAATTAATTGAATATCCAGCATCAGCTGATAATTTACGGTTCTTCCATGATCATTCTATCCAAAAGGAAGGGATAAGCAACTTTATTAAAATGAGTATTTTTTTTTGTCATTTCTAATCAATTCAACTAGGGTCCGAGGACACTAAGGGCGCGCATGACAACCATTCTGTTCCAAAAATGATTTCTAGAATAGAAATAGATTTTTCTATTTCTGCCAAAAACAAAAAAAATTGTTTCTGATTTTGGGCCAAAATCTGTTTCTGGAACAGATTTTTGTTTCAGAAATAGAAAAATAGATTTGTATTGCCAAACGAGTTTCTGTTCCAAATTTATTTCTGAAATAGTTTTGGGACAGAAATAAAAAATAAAAATGTTGTCATGTGCGCCCTAATCGACGAGATAAAAGGAAATAGACGGGCGACCGGCCCGAAGACGGAGCGCGGGAGGAAAGGCGAATTA
The DNA here is from genome assembly GCA_019149425.1 of Psidium friedrichsthalianum. Classification (NCBI taxonomy): domain Eukaryota; kingdom Viridiplantae; phylum Streptophyta; class Magnoliopsida; order Myrtales; family Myrtaceae; genus Psidium; species Psidium friedrichsthalianum. The sequence continues at coordinate 3,523 of JAGVVM010000531.1, read as the reverse complement.
AATGGTGGCAAAGTCAGACGCGAAACTGACTTTTGGTCGTCTAGGACGACGACGAAATTTTCCCCTTCGGAAACCGTGAATCGGGCGTCCCCCCGCCATCGTGGAAAGGTATGCGGAAAAGGAGGAGGATGTCAAAAAGGGTGGACCGGACGGTGACGCCCTTTTTTTTATTCGGACGCTGACGATGAGGAACGGTCATCGAACGTATCAACGTTGTGTTTCCGTTACGGAACTTTGCTTTGATTTTTTGGCCTTTTCCATCGATTTACTTGCGTGGTATGGTACCTGCCAGTTTCCGGATACCGCTCACTTTCGGATTGACAAGGGCATTTTGCTGGAGAGTCGGAATTTTCTTCGAGGCTCACAGGTGATTTTTACCAATTAGAGCACACGTAGAAGACGCCCAATCATGGATCAATGATTAAAGTGGCCACACACCATAAAATAAAATAAAATAATGTATTGGGCGACGGATGAATTAAATCCAATGATACCACGACCTCTGGAGAAGCCCACCTCGCATTACCCTACCATTTTTCTGCTTTTTACAGATCTCGTTATCATGAGAAATGCTGAAGTTTAAAAGATATTGGACTATTGAATTTTCAGTGCCGGTCCTTAAGTGTTGAAAACGTAGATAAATTGTTGTTGATTCTGTGGACATCATTCGAGCTCCGCAAGTCTCCGAAACTCCTCTCTTGTCACGTTCAACGATGAGTTTATCTGAAAGTGCTTTGATCAACTGTGATTGCTTTACAGCTCTTCTTGCTCCGATTTAAAATTAGATCTAAATTTGAGAATTCTTTTATCTCTATCTAAATATGAATATGGGGTTTGCAATATGTTATTCGTACTTTTTTTAATATATTAAAATTATTCTCAATCAAAAAAATTAATATTATTATAAGTTCGATACGTCGTGTCGGTGTTATATGGCTGAAAAATACGTTCACATTGGAAGACTGTCCTTTTCCAGACTGCCCCATCATTTATGGTAGTCTTTGCTGTAAATGTCGAGCGTTTTCTCACAGCTTGTCTGAATTCAAAAGCAACGGTAGGGTTCGAAAAGGTCAGCAATCAATCCCATCGTCGTTCGACTTTTCGCAGGACAGTTTCCAAGCAACCTTTCAACCGCCCCCACGGAGATAGAAAAAATTGTAACGCCGCACATCATCCCACGATTTCCATAGCTACGTGACGCCCAAAACTTTTTCCAAGTTCCACTTTTAGTCGCGTGGAAACTTGTCATTCCATGACCAGATCGCCGGAAGGGAAGTAGAAAGAAGGGTAAGTGTGGAGGTAGGAAGTTGGTCGCCGCACGGCCGTCGGACCACAGCTGCTTCGTCGGGTTTGCGCTTCCCTAGGCATGGCTTTGCCGATGAGATCCGTGTCTTGCTTGGGCGGTAGGGATCGAGCTTGCCCTCCTTCAGAGTCTCGTCCTGCCGTTGAAGTTATAGAGGCAGATGCCCCCGAGATTGCGAGCCGCAGGTGGAGCCACTTTTTTTTTTTTTTGGGTCGGAAAAGCAACATTTCATTTAAATAGGAATTTAAACAAAACACATCAGGTGTTGCTTCGGCACATATAACAATTCCAAAAGAAGAGGAGACGGGAGTGAAACTAATGTAAAGGAAGAGTATTACGGAGTTGGGCATTGACAAGCTAAGCCCTATGACTCGTCATGATACTTGAATTTTGTCGTGCAAAATCTCAGGAACACGGTCGAGCTAAGCCGTGAACTTCGAATGGAAACTTCACTGAAGCGACTCTCCACCCGCATTTCTATCCCGGCTCTTTCATTCTCTCTTGACGTACGTTGGGGTAAAATTGAAAATTTGATAGTTCTATCTGGACAAGGTCGGAAGATAAAAAAACAATTGTTTAGCCTGCTGTATATGCATTCTAAAAGTGCTCTGAAGCAAGAGCAATGCGCGATATTACTTTGGGTTTTGGATTTTGTCAAGGCAAATTTTTGATTTAAAAGTGATCTTGAAAACTTACCGCGAAATACAAATTTCATCTATAATCTTACTATAGATAGTGTTGCCAAATGACACACCTTAAATAACTGTTAAGGAATTTGGGACTGCTAATAAAGGGATTAGAGGGCGGGGCGAAGAATACAAGTCCGGGATTCGATTCTCACGAGCATCACATGCATCCATATAAGAGAAACGAAGTGGAATAATAAAACCAAAAAAAAAAAGGTATTTAGCATTTACTTTTATTTAGCCGCATCGACATTTGGAAAAAATTGGAATAGCTTGCCCATCAGTCACTTCATGGATGAAATATTAAGACGACGGCTTGGATGATTGTGATTTTGACCCATGTTCCACAGAGTCTCGCCGTGTTGAACATTGTCCCTGGGGCTTGCCATTTTCAACGTGATGCGATGGCGCCAACGAATTCGAGTCAAAATCGATCGAATCCTCAAGAACTTGTCTTCTTAAAAATCTAAATTATTGTCACAAATGGGCCAAATAGATGTATATTAAAGTTTCCCCATGGCGTACGCTATCTAACATGTTGTCCCGGTCCATGTTCATTGTCTTATTAATCTTGCTTTTTATAGTCAGTGGAATAATTACCATCAAGAGTTCTAAAACCACCAGCGACCGTGAATTTTTCTTTTTCTTTTCTTCTTTTTGTCATTTATGTAAGGACTTTGAATTGAGGTTCTTGTCTTTTTCGTCACAAGTAATGGCTCGTGACGAAATTTTATCGCCACTGACGTATATTTACCAGGAAAGTGCAGTTCTACTAACCAATAAGATGAGCTCGGACAATAATAGAGTAATCTTCAAAATCTTGATTTGTCGATTTGAGGTCGTGGACCTATAGTGATCACGTATCAATTTTGTCCGATTTGTGGTAGCTGGTAGGTTTGTTTTGGGTGGGGTGGGGGCGGCGGATCGGAGTAGGCAGGCGGGTTAACTCGGCGGCGGCGGCAGAGACAGCCATGATGGCGGCCCGGTGACAAAGAAGATAGAGGAGAGAGGGGGGTGGGGGGGATTGTCAGGCTGTATTTTGTTATTCCATTTGGGCGGCCAGATGGCACGTGAGGTTGAAGTTTTGATCAACGGGGAAGGACTCAAAACCTCTCCGTTGATCACGGGCCCGCTCTAAAAGCCAATTGGACAGGTCCAACATCATCATGGTCACCTCAAAATATCAGCGCAGCAAGCGCAATTATAAGCTTACTCAATTGACGGCAAAATTTTATAAACCGACACAGGGAGAAACGCACACCCGACGATCAAACTCAAAAGAGATTTTTTCGACCAAAAATAATTTAAAAAATCAAAAGGAAATTATTGGCTACCCACAGAAAGAATCGCCTGAGAAGTTGCGAGCTTCGGTGTTCAGGGTCTTTTCGAGCCAATACTAGTTAATCGAACACTAGATAATTTCGTGGGGAAAAGAAAAACCGCACATGATCATTCTTTCTAGGTCGTAGATAGGCTGCCGAAAATGGTCGAATATGATTTTCCTTTTTGGTTAAAAAATGGATGTGATCGGAAT